>PVJC01051048.1:0-11596 GCA_004026665.1 Murina feae | reverse complement strand
TCTCTCAGACTCTTGCCCTCCCCTGCATGTTGTTCTCTTTTTTGAGCGTGGCCAGGGCTGGGTGCGGCCTGCCTCCCAAGCTTGCCTACTGCCCATCTTCCTCCAGCCACCAGAAAGCAGGGAAAACCCCGCCTCGTGGTCAGGCCAGCCTTTTCCTGCTCCCTGATCCTCGGAAGGGACCTGGGAAGCCACCAAGCAGACCACCAACTCTTTCCCACTCACCCGTCCCCTGCAGCCTTCCTTTCCCACTTCCCGGTGCCGCCAAGGGGTCTGGGAGCTGCCAAGCAAGACCCCAGCCCCTGCAGCCTTGCTTTCCCGCTCCACGATGCCCCTCAAAGGGCCTGGGCAGCCACCAAGCAGGCCGAGACCCCCCCCTGCTGCCTCTTACCCGCTTCCCGGTGTCCTCCAACCCTGCCGCCTCTTTCCCACTCACGGGTCCTGGGTCCTGCGCTGTTCCGCCCTGCAGCCGCTCTGTGCACTCGGGAGGCCCCTCAGCCCGGCCTGTGCCCTCTCGCAGTCTGGGAGCCCTCGGGGGATGCCCACCTGCTGGCGTGCCTGACCAGCCTGGGTGAGGGGCTTTAAGGCTGCCCACAGCTCCCATTGACCCAACGTCCCACAAAGGCCGGCTGGACGCAGGTTTCTGCCGTTTCTCTCCTATAATTGATGCTATTCCTTGAAGGCCTGGGGTTATCTTCTATAATTGATACACTGTTCCTTTAAGGCAGCCTTCTAACGGAAGCCTCCTCTTTGCTTCGCCTCGCAGCGTCTATAATGAAACAATTGTTACTTTTACTGATTAGGCCGGAGCTGCTCTTTCCTTCAGCTCCGGAGGATTCTATGATTGTTATATTGTTTCAAAGCTGTGTTTTGCTAGAGGCAGTTTAATCGGAGCTGAGCTGAGCAGGCGCAGCTTCACTTTCGCTCCTGCTGCAATGGAAAGGGCTGTTTACTCAGGTCCATGAGTGGCAGCCACCATGTTGGCTGGGCTAATTTGCATACAGCTGCTCTGATTGGCTGGTGGGCGTGGCTTACCCTGTCTCGGAGAAACGGTTAATTTTAATATTTCGCTTTTATAGAGTAGATCACATAGTTTCCATTGTAGTAATATTTAACATTGTAGTTTCACTGCCCTAAAAATCCTCTGTGTTCTGTCTATTCATTTCCCCTGGCCCCAAACCTCTCATAATCACTGATCTTTTTACTGTCACATTATTTTGCCTTTTCCAGAGAGTCATATATTTAGAATCGTACAGTATGTAGTGTTTACAGATTGGCTTGTTTCACTTAGCAATATACATTTAAGTTTCCTGCATGTCTTTTTGTTGGCTTGATAGCTCTTTTTTTTTTTAATCACTGAATAATATGCCATGGATGGACCATAGTTTGTTTATCCATTCACCTATTGAAGAACATCTTGGTTGCTTCCAAATGTTGGCCATTAAAAATAAAGACTTCATTTTTTAAATATTTTTTTCTTCTCATTGCAGAAAGCAATGACACATGGTCATTGTACATTAGGAGAACACAGACAAACACAGAGCACGAAATAAACATCTCTCATTTTACAAACAAAGTAACTGAGGCTGGAGAAGGGAGAGTGACGTGTTCATCCATTCCTCCCTTCAGTGAATATTTGCAAAGCTCCTCCTATATGCAGGCATGTGCTTGGGCAGGGACACCACTAAGAACAAAGGAGACAAGCTCTTCTCCTGCCCCCCTGGAGGTGACATTCCAGATGGACAATAACCAAGTAAATAAATGATATGCATAATGAAAGCACAGCTAATGTTTATTGTGCACTTCTTTAGTGCCAGGCATTGTTCCAAAACCTTTGTGTGGATTGAGACAATTAATCTTCACAAGCGCAGATGGGAAAACTGGGGTCCAGAGAGGCCCCACTAAACCAACGTACACAGCTAGAAAGTGGAGGGAGCAGGATTGGAACCCAGCTCATGAGCTCTGTGTGCTTACCACTGCTCTACTACAACAAGAGGGAATCTTTTCAGACCAAGGGCTGGTGGCAGAGCCCAGGCTAACCTTTGATCTTCAGCTTTTTGTCTGCCGTTAAGGTTCTAAGAAGCCAAACGTCATTGTTATTCATGGCTTCTTCGTCTTTTAGCCCCCGAGGATTGGAGGAAAGACCGTGGAGCTCAGTGGCTGCCCAAGGCTCCTAAGTGCAATCGGATGCCCTTTATTTTTAAGCCATTAAATCCCTGATGACAAATGCTGCTCTTCAGAGGAGCAAGATGACCTGACCAAGAGAGAGTCGTCGCTGGGTATGGAAAAAAACAATCTCAGACACACACCTCAGCTGATGTATTTGACCATCAGTCAGGGAGGAGCAGTTTCACTCAACTCTGTTTCCCACAGGGCAGTTCAAAATCAGCAGCAGAAAAAGCCAAAAGCTTCAATAAATGGTGCTGATGAGGCTCTGGAGAAACAGATACTGTCCTAGACAGCTGGTGAACGTCAGAGTTGCTTTGGGAAATGACTGACACCAACTACCCAATTTTATTTTTTTACTGATTTTTAGAGAGAGAGAAATGGAGAGGGAGAGAGAGAGAAAGAAACATTGTGTGCAAAATATCTACTGGCTGCCTCCTGCATGTCCCTCACTGGGGATCAGGCCTGCATCCGGGGCATGTGCCCTGACTCATAACTGAATGGGCAAGCTTTTAGTGCCTGGGACAACACTCAGCCAACTGGGCTACACCAGCTAGGGCTCAACTACCCAGCTTTAAAGGAACACTGCCTTGGACCCAGCAATTCCAGGTCCAAGAGTTTCATCGTACAGGTAACCTCTCTGTGTGTACAATGATGTACATACAAGGCTATACAGCACAGCAGTTTGTAGTAAAAGAACTGGAATAGGACTGGCCAGGTAGCTCAGTTGGTTAGAATATTGTCCCAGTACTTCAAGGCTGCAGGTTCAGGACACACACAAGAATCAACCAATAAATGCATAAATAAGTGAAACAACAAATTTCTCCCTCCCCCCCGCCCCGCCCCCTCTGTCTCTCTATCTTCCTTTCTTCCTTCTCTCTTTAAAAAAAAAATCAATAAAAAGTAAAAATGGCCCATCCCTTTCCCATCCCCTAACAGGTCCCTGGTTAAGTAAATAACAGCCATACAGGCATCCTTCGCTTTATTGAGCTTAGCTTTACTGAGCTTCACAGGTATTGCATTTTTACAAACTAAATGCAAGACCCTCCACCAGCAAAAAGATTTTGACTCGCTTGGAACCAAACCCAAGATGCCTCTGAGGTACGCCTGCACATACTCGCCAAGAAGGGCTCCACGTACTGCAATTGAGCTTCATTCAAGATCATTAAGGGAAAAAGCAAGTTCAGGACATTCAGTGCTATCTCTGCTGTAAGAAAAAGGGGTAGGGGCCCTTACAGAGGTGTTGAATCATGAAAGTGACAAGGACCTGGAGGCAGGGATCCCATGCTGTGCAATGAATAGCAAAGTCCTCAACCTCTCCATGCCTTCGTTTTACAAACTGTAAAATTGGGCCCTAATATCTGGGCTCTTTGGAAAAATTAAATAATCTATGTGAGGGGTTCTGTCCAGTGCCTAGGATGTAGGAATTGATTTAAAAGAATGATAGCCCTGGCTGGTGTAGTTCAGCGGTTAGAGCATTGGCCAGCACACCAAAGGGTCTCTGGTTTGGTTCCCAAACAAGGGCACATACCTAGGTTGTAGGTCCGAACCCCGACCCTGGTTAAGGCTAGAGCAGGAGGCAACCAATCAATGTGTCTCTTTCACATCGATATTCCAATGTTCCCCTCTCTCTCTCTCTCTCTCTCTCTCTCTCTCTCTCTCTCTCTCTCTCCCTCTCACCCCCCTCCCTCCCTCCCACTCTCTAAAAAGCAATGGGGAAAAATATCCTCAGCTGAGGATAAAAAAAAAAAAAAAAGAATGGCTATGATAATAATTGTCATTATCCACAAACACTCTCTCGCAGAAAACACAAGAACTACTCCTACGGACTGGGCGGATGGGATGGGATAGAGGGCAACGACTTCTCAGTGTATGCCCTTATTGAAGCATTGGATTTTTTTTTCTTTTTTGCCTTGTGCATGTATCACACATTTAAAGAATATCATTTAAAATAGAAAAAAAGAGCCCGCCTGGCATGGTTGAACGTCACCCGATGAACCAGGTGGTCACAGCTCAATTCCTAGTCAGGGCACATGCTCAGGTTGCAGGCTCCATTCCCAGTGCGGTGCATGCAGGAGGCAGCCAATCAATGATTCTCTCTCATCATTGATGTTTCTATCTCTCTCTCCCTCTCCCTTCCTCTCTGAAATCAATAAAAAATATATTTAAAAACAATAAAATAGGGGGAAAGAGCAATTCAAAATGAGGTGACTTTTCCAGCTGGATTTTCTGAGCTAACAGCAACCTGTGTGTCAAAGCCTTGCTCCCCCTGGGCCTCACCTGGGAGACTGTTGGAACTGCAGGACCTCAGCCCCACTCTAGACCTGCTTGAGCCAGAATCTGCATTTTCACCAGATGTCCAGGTGAGTTGCACACTTACGCAAGTTCGAGAGGCACTGGTTGTAAGACTGCTACCCTAGCAGCTGCCAAAGGCCAGAGGCGGCATTTTTCCATTTTATGACTCAGCTGAGCACAGGATGAATGGAATGGTTGCCCCTCCCCTGGGGTAGTGAAGGGCGGTGGGGAACAGTAAGAATTAAGAACTCTGCTTGTTCTCTCCCCACAAGAGGTTGTAGTACCTGAGATCTGAGATGTGTGGCTTTCGACAACTCCCCGCTTAAGGTTTAAAATAACTTTCTGGTTAAAAAAAGAAGGAGGAGGAGGAGAAGGAGGAGGGGAAGGGGGAGGAGAGGGAGGAAGGGGAGGGGGAGGAGAAGGGGGAGGAAAGGAAGAAAGATAGAAAAGGGAACCTCTCGCTGCAGCCCACACAGCGCCAACATGAATGGAAGGCCTCTGCTGTCCCTATCCCATCTCATCTGTCTTTGGATACAGTGACAGAAGTGCTGAAGGAGAAATCAAGTGGGAGGTTCTTAGAGTTTGAAGGGCTTCTGAGATGATTCACTTCAAGCTTCTTATTTAATAGGTGGGAAATAGAGGCCCAGAGAGGGAAAGTACTTTGTCTAGGTCACAAAGCAAATTAGGGGCAGAAGCAGTTCAGGGATCATAGAGGCAAAAGAGTGCTTGAAACTTGAGGGCCTCACAGGTAATGCTACTAAGAGAGGCAGATCAGCCATTCTATCCCATAGGCCACAGAACAGGCATGTGAACCAGCTGGGCCGATGAGAATTGGTTCTGGATCCTTTGTTAGTATTGGGAGCCATCTTCGCATTTACCCACAGATATAGAACTTGCCATATTTTTTTAAAAAGTAGTAAAATACACATAAGATTTACCCTCTTAACCATTTTTAAGTGGACAGTTGAGTAGTATTAAGTACATTCAAATTCCTGTGCAATGAGCCTGCCACTTTTGATGGAGACAACAGTAGGAGTGTTTCACAGACACCATGCAGATGGTAACTGTGGATGGAGCCGCCCTCACACCCAGCAAGTATCCTCTCAGATGTGCCAGTCAGCTTTGGCTGTGTAACAAACAACCATAAAAAAAAAAACTCACTTATTTCTGTTCTTTTCACCTAAAACCCTTCACCAAGGGTTGGAGGAGACCCCTTATTGCAGAGGAGAGTCTGCAGCTAAAACCCAGGAACCAGCTTTGGATCCTGATAGACTTGAACCCCAATCCTGGCTCAACCTCTTGCAAGCTATATGATTAATTAGATAATTGTCCCTGTTAAGCTTCCGTTTTCTCAACTGTAACAGGAGGATAACAGAAGTCCCCACTTTGAATTGTGCTTGGTAACCACAGTGGACACAACGTTAAGTATTACAATGGACCAACCCAATTGACCATTACAATTAAGCATTACAATTAGGCTCAGCTCACCCAGATGCTCAGACTATGAAAGCCTGGAAGGGCCTGGGCCTGAGTGAGAGAAGATTCAGGGTTCTCCTTTCACTTACCCTCCTCCATGTCACACCTTCATTTATGCAAGAACGGTGGGCAGAATCACCCATACTCATTAAATGACCATGGCTTTTTCCATTGGGCGCTTATAACTGAATAGGTGCGCATTATATGCACATGTAAAGTAATGCCTTTGTATTTATATTGTGTTTAAGCACCTAGATCCTAAGCTCTATGAAGGCAGGGACTGGTGTGGGAAGAGCTAAGTATTTTGCCAGGTAGAATACAATTAGTCATGGCTGCAAAGTGCCATGGGGAAGGGCAACCATTCACCCTGGGGCCGGGATGGGCTTTGCAGTCTTCTAAACCAGCCCTTGAGGGAGAATTAGGGGATGGAAGAGGATCCTACATTTATTAACTATTTGCTTGGTATTCTGTTTTTTGCTTTTATTTTTTTTCTACTTAGTTGTTTTCACTTTAAAAGATGAAAAAAACAGTGTAAAAGTGTACCAGTTAGCTTTTGCTGTACAACAAACTCATTTATTTCTTCCTCACACATCCGTGGATTTTCTGGGAGATATTGTTGACCTCATGATCTCAGCTGGGTCTCTGGGCAGTGGATCTCCCACATGTTGTTCAGTTTGGGGGGACTAGCAGGCAACCTATGGCACTTTGCAGCCATCATCTCGTGACCCTCAGTGAAAGGCAGGAGCACAGGGGACTAGCCCAACTCCACCAACACATCCCATGTTCACTGAGATGCCATGGGTCAGAGTCAGTCACATAGCCAAGGCCAAAGACGAGAGACGGAGAAGTACATTCCTTCCACGAAAGTGAAGGTTGAGAGGTGCATACTTGCTCAACAATAACCTACTCTCGAGCAACCAGTAATACTTGAATGCAGTCTCATTAAAAATCCAAACAAGGAAACATAAAAGCATAACAAGAGAGGAAAATACTACCCTCACCCTCCCCAATCCACCCGCTCTCCACCCAAACATAAGCACTTCATCATCAGTTTGGGATGAGTCCCACCAGACTTCCTCCCGACCTGCTCTCCTCACACACAGAAGGTTTTTATTTTACATGAGATCATATCCATAAATGTTCACATGACAATTAAAGTATCTAATCATTTAAGTAGTACATTGACCCGATGATTAAGCTTGTTGAGTTATCATTTTATAAATAAGGAATCTGAGGCCCTAGCTGGTTTGGCTCAGTGGATAGAGCATCGGCCTATGGACTGAAGGGTCCCGGGTTCGATTCCAGTCAAGGACACATGCCTGGGTTTCGGGCTCAATCCTCAGTGATCCTCAGTAGCGGGGGTGTGGGAGGCAGCCAATGATTCTCATCATCTCTCTCTCTCTCTCCCTCCCTCCCTCCCTTTCTCTCTGAAATCAATAAAAATATTTTTTTAGAAAATAAGGAATCTGAAATTAAGATGCTTAAACAAGATCACCCACCTCTTGAATAGCTAAACCAGGATTTGAACACAGGACTTTGCAAAAATTCTTTGAATTGCAATTAGGCTGTCTCTATGAAAAGGGGACTAGGTTGGTCCATCAAACATGTTACCAGCTCACTGTACCTACCCTTTGGGACCACAGAGAAGGATGTGTGTTTGTGTGTATGAGTTTTAGGAAAAGGAAAAGGGAGTGTTTACTGTGACCGGACTTATGTTAGGAGCTTTGGGAGACACAGTGTGGAAGACAAAAGACCTCCTCTCTCAGGTCACGTTTAATTGAGTCAAAGAAACCAGGAGTCTCTCTTGAGGCAATTTAATAAAAGGACAGGATGTGCTGGGTGAAGTGTGGGGCACCTACAGGAAGTTTCATTATCTGTCCATCTAAGAGCTGAACGCTGAAAGCGAGCTCAGCCAAGGGCTGATAGCCCTGCTCAGCCTTGGGGAGGACGCAGGCCTTAACCACATTCCTAGAAAACGGGTAGAATTTAGAGAAAGGAGGAAAAAACGCACTCTGAGCAAGAATTGAGGATGGTGACTATCACTCTAGCACCTCCAGGCGCATGCCATCTGAGTGTGTCACCAGGGAAGTACACTCAAGCAGAAGCCTGAAGGCTGATTGGGAATTGGGTTTTAAAAAAATGGGGGGAAGAAAGGGAATGGCACGTGAGAAAGCCTTGACTGAAGCTGGAGAGGGTTTGGGCATCAAAGAGAAAGACACTTGGGTGGGGTTGGGGGCAGGGATGTGGTTCAAGATAAGGCTGAGCAGTTGGCAGGGGCCAGGCATGCAGGCATGTGAGCTGAGCTCATTGGGAAGGCGAGTAAGAGGGGAAAGACGTGGTGTGACTAACAGGCTGTTGCCAGAGGAGGAGTGTGCAGGCATGTGCTCTGTGTAAGGATGGCTCCGTGAGTGTGTGAGAGAACAAGGGCAGGGCAGCAAACGGCTCTGCCGCGGGACCAGGGCAGGTGCTGTGTAAATCCTGTGGTGACTCGGGAATATGACTGAACCAGCAGCTAAAAACCTAAGGTTTAAAAGGGAGCCTCAGACAGTAAAACTTGAGAAGCCCTTTACACGGAATTTGAACAAAGCACAAAAGAGGCAAATTCTGCTGTGTTTGTGGTGCAGAGCAGAGGAAGACGTGGGGGAGGGGTTGGCATTTGGAAGGTGTCACAAGGTGACATCTGAGGATTGAATAGGTCTTGAGGAATGAATGGGAGATCACCAAGTAAGAATGGGGGCAGGACACAAGAGGCAGAACGCACAGCAGAGGTAAAGGCGGAATGATCTGAAAATGCCCAGAAAGTGAAAAGTGATGGCAGGGTAAGAGTTAGAGTCCTGAAGGAGAGAGGTACTAAGGCATGCGGTGGTTCAGCTGAGGATAAGCTGTGCAGAGTCTCCCACGCAGACACGGACACTGGGAAACACCGGATCCGATGGTTCATAATAACATAATGAGCTTACCTTCGTGCTCTCTCGCTCCCAGGGACAAATGCAAAGCATTTGGGGCCCTTCCTTCTCTTCCTTCACACAAAGACACACCTTTTGGGGAGGTCCGGGTGACAGATGAGGGTGAGAGGTCCTGTAATCCTATCTCCCATCCCTGAGTCAGAAAGCCCTTTCCCCAGTGGGTTCCAGTCCAGGTCTACTTTGAAGACAGAGGTTGGGAAACTTTTTCTCATCCACTTGGCTTCAGGTGGGCGGGACGGAAGCCAACCTGAGTCCTCTGGAGACAGCTCTGGCTGTGCCATCGGCCCCTTAGAAGACACAAATGAAACCCAATGCAACCTGAAAGATGGCAGGAGGTGGCCAAGTGCTGATCTTATCAAGCAAACTCCTTAGCATCAAAGAAAGGGAATAGAGCTTTTCTTGTTTTCTCTCCTTTTTCTTCCTGGTCAACTGCTGACTGGGGTCTGTGGCTTGGACCTGGGGGTCAGGTTTCCCAGCCACCCTGGATTTTTACCATTTTCTTGTTGGAAGTCACATCAAGCAAACTGTTAAACACCATTTGGGGGGAGGGACCGAAGAGGTTATAAAAAAAAAGAAAAGAAAAGAAAAATAAGACTGTCTCTACAAAAAGAGTTTATCATCTTGATAGAAGCAGGAAAGAGGCACTGGTTTGTTATCTATCTCACGCAACTGTGAGCTCATTAGGAGCAAAGACCCAGTCAAAACCATCCTGGCATCTATCTCTGGAACCAAGCGCATAGTGGGACTCAATATCCATGTCGTCTCCTTCAGAAATCTTTTAATTATAAGTATTAGAAACCCAGCGAAGTCAATCTAAGGAGATTCAATCCTGAAACTTTCATTGGAAGCATTAGAAATACAGTGCTTTCTTTATGCTAATCTTGCAGTGGTTCTCAGCCTTCCAGCCCTTTAAAACAGTTCCTCATGTTGTGACCCCCAACCATAAAATTATTTTCATTAATACTTCATAACTGTAATTTTGCTACTGTTATGAATCGTAATGTAAATATCTGATATGCAGGATGGTCTTAGGCGAACCCTGTGAAAGAGTAGTTTGACCACCAAAGGGGTCACGACCCACAGGTTGAGAACAGCTGTACAGTTAGAGGGATAATATAAGCATTAAGCCACCAGAACTGCTGCATGGAGAAATACCAGGGAAAGCAGGCAGGAGAGGAAAATGGAGCTCTGGTTGATATCTTTGAGCCCCTGGATGCAGCCATGCCTGAATCCCATTGGTCTTTTAGTTGCATACCTTAGTAGATTTCCTTCCTAGTTCAAGTCAACTTGAGTTGACTTTCAGTCACTTGTAAACAAAAAAACCACATTGAAAGGCTGCTGTTATAAAGGTTAAACAAGATTGTAAATTATAAAGTGCTCAAAAAACAGGAGTTATTATTAGTAGCATTTTATTGTTCGATCTTCTGCATGCATATTGAAATCTGCTTTCACTTTAAAACTTTTACTTAAAGAAAAAAATGCTAAAGAGTCTATAAAATCAGGGCTGACATTCACTGGGTACAGTGCGGCCACATGGATTATTTTAATACGGAAATATTTCCCTAATGGGTGATAAACTGCATCATTGTGGAGCTCCAGGCCATACTCAACCTCTCTCTCAGGACCCTTCAGCCCATCCCACAATCTGGCACCTAAGGAGTTAATACCAGGGCTGGCAGGGGATCCCTGCTCTCTGACTTAAGGCCTTCTCCATGCTACATATTTTTTATATCACCTCTGGGTATAGCTGTGTAACCTTTTCTGATCCCAAAGATGCCAGAGACATAATTTTGCACAGTGGTAACTAGGCAGGTATGGGCACCAGGCCAAGTCCTGCCTCTCTCCCTGCCTGTTACCTTGTGGTGCTCCCTGCCTTAATTCTACATCAGGGCCATATTTGTCATCTCTGTGGCAATATGATATGCCTTTGTTTTAACACACGATGGCTGGCCCAATCCTTTCCCTGCAGTGGGACATATGGTCCGTTTTTGTTCAGCTCTTCAAATTTTAAAAACTCGCTCTGTTGGAAATTGCACTTCCATGTGGTGCCCATCTTTCTGGTAATAAGCAACGGATTTCCTTCCTGCCTCGAACTTCAGTTTTGCGAATCACAAGACACAGTTTAGCCTTTTTGTCTGAAAATGTTTTTTTGGTTGTGGCTCTTTGAAATAAGAATCCATGTGCTCAATTATGTAATGCTGCCATTTAATAAATTATTTATTTCGACTCGAAGTCTATAACAGATTTAAAATGCTTTATAAAAATACACACAAGATGAAATCAATGCAAGAGGGAATCGGGGCAGGAGGGAGGAGGAATTAAGCAGCAGTATATGTGATAGGTAAGGTGCTCAGCTGCTATTGAGAGGGACCAGAAGTAACAGTGGTAGCCTAAACACCATAGACGTTGACTTTTCCCTTACATCAATGAAATCTGGAGAAAGGAAGTTTAGAACTGGTTTGGCAACTCCACAAAAGCAAGGACACAGGCTCCTTCTAGTGTCCTGTTTCAGTAAATCCTTAGAATGTGGCCCATGTCCTCAAGGCTGCCTCAAGGTTCAAAATGGCTGCTGGAGCTCCAGCCATTGCAGCCACATTTAGGCAGCAGGAAGAAGGAAAGGAGAACACGCTGCAATCCCAGCTTTCTTTAAGGAGTCTCTCAAAAGTTCCAGCCCCACGCTTCAACTTATATAGCAA
>PVJC01051047.1:0-11607 GCA_004026665.1 Murina feae | reverse complement strand
AAAGAACCTTTGAGATACCCTGAGTCTCCTGCAGAATGTCCAGGAGGTCTAAATAATTTGCATAATAACATTATTTGTCTTTTCCACCATATTGACATTAACCCTGATGGTGCAAAATCAATGGAGGGTAAAACTGTGGCGACTTAGCACAAATCAAGGCAGTAGTAATTCCAACTGTATGAGTCATCACTTACACCGTGCACTGGCAGTAAAACAAATCAAAATGAAACAAGCCAGTTTGATTCAAGGATGTCCTTGATGAAGTAATAAAATTATTTCAATTAAATCTCAACACTTAAACCCTTTAAAAACTATTCTGAGTTACAAAATAGCCAAAGTGTTGCAAGTTGAAGTATGATGATCGTCTTGAGGAAAAGCATTTGCGTGACTGAATTGTGAGCTGAACTACCTGTGTGCTTCACTGAACATTATTTTTCTTGAAAGAATGAGAAAGAGACAGATTATGTTTAGTTATACTTGAGCATTTGGCCACCTTTTTCTCAAATGTGATGGGACTGTCATTTCAAAAGAAAACAACCGACAGTATGTGTTGTCAAGCCACAAAAGCAGGTACATACAATTAAGATCATAAGGATGAGATATGGTATAAATTCACGCCACTAAATAATCTAGAGAAATATCATAATCATGCAGTTAAATGTAGCAACAGCAACTAGAGCCAGATTTAGATTTTATTTTCTTGTTAAATGGGGGCAATCGGAAATGCCCCCATCCCTTCAAATAATGAGTAGTAGATAAAAGAATAAGGTTCTTCTACAAGCAATGAGCTAATTAAGTTAACTTCTCCTAGGTCTATGGGAATAGCTACTAGATTGAGACCAACTATGGAGCTTAATCCATGATATTAAGACATCCAAGGAAATAAAAGGTCAGCTCCTGGAGCATGGCCACCCTAGGTAAATCGAGCTCAGAGAAAATAAACTTGGGCAGAGGGTGTCAGGTATTGTCTTTAGGAAGAAGACTTAGAACTCAAGAGCTCTAACCAACTAGTTACAAAAACTGTGTTGTCCAGCGGTGGCATAGATATTTTCTCATCCCTCACCGTGCTCTGGAGAAACGTCCCTCAACACTATGACCTTTTTCTGATTCCAACTTTCTCCATATGAATTCGGCAATCTCTGCTGATTTTGGAAAAGTTTCTAAGAGGTGCCTGGATCTGCAGGTTATGATTTTTTTTTCTGCTAGAAAACATCATGCCTATGTTTTCATGCAAAATTCATTCCCATGGGTATCACCAAAGCATCTGTATGTAATACTGGACCTACCAGCTAAACTACTACTTTCTTTCTAATGTTAAATGCTATTGAGATAGTGTGGCATTGTTAGAAGTATAACTTAAAATATATTCTAATTTATAAAAGAATAAAGTAGCTTGCTCTGCACATTAGTTAGAAACAGATCACACACAACATAGCTCACTGCTCATGGCAATTTTTCCATGTGGGTCCTGACCCTTTTACTGGGTAGTTGAGAACTGTTGGCCTGGATAATTCCAACAGCATTTCAATTCCATGAATCTATAGGCTATTTCATTTAGCCATAACTTTCTAATATGGTATAGGAGGATTTCTTCAAGGAGTTACCATTTGGTCCCAATTTACTTTTCCCGGTCATTACCTTTTGCCCATTGGACAAAGGTATTAAAGGATTCTGAAAGAATTCTAATTCTTATTCTTGGTAAAATTTGCCAGTTATGGACAACTATTCTATCTTTGGCTCTCATAAGGGAACTCGTGGATAACAATATATTAAAAATATTTGAACTATACACAAGTTATTTGTGTTGGTAAGGTCCATCTTTAAAGTTATGCCTTTTTTTCCATGATTAAAAATGTCATCTTAAGACAGTACAGTAAATCAAGATGGTGGCAAAGATAAACACCTGAAATTGTTGCCTCGCACAACCACTTCAAAACTATAATTAAAAGACAAAACAGACCCAGAACCACAGGAAAGTTGGCTGAGTGGAAATTCTACAACTAGAAGGAAAGAGAAAAGCACACTGAGACTCAGAGGTGGTGCGGAAGTAAAGTGCAGAGGTACGGAGGTGTGCACAGAAAGGATGTCTTTTGCAATCGGGAGGGAGACACAAACTCCTGACAGCTCTGAACTCCAGTTCTGGGCGAGTCTCTGGGGACTCAGACTCATACTGGGAGAAACTGGACTGTCTGGCAGCGGTCGGAACTCAAGGGTGCCTTTCTCTGAGAAATACTTGCAGCGATTACCATGGGACACTGATACCCGGGGCCTTTTAGGGCTGGGCTGAGGATCAGCCATAGCTGTTTGCTATGCCCTGTTAATTCCCTGAGATACCGCCTCACCCAAGGTGTGCGCAGAGGCTTTTGCATATGAATGGCCTGGCCCTTTGCAATCTAAAATTACCTAACAAACTGCAGCTGGGTCAGAGAGACCCAGAAGATCCAAAAGAAGGCCCAGGACCCCACAGCAGCTTGCATTGCTTCACAGCTGGGCCTCATCTGGGCACCTCCAAACCCCAAAAAAGAGGAATCTGCAGACCTCTCTGTAGCTCCTGCTGGGTAGCCTCAGGCAGAGGCTAAATTAGCACCTCCTTAGAGATCCAAGAGTCAGTGTATCCAGTGGTCAGAGTGGGACCACCCAGACTACAACTCCTCAGATCCATAAGGGCCACACTCAGCGGGCAGGCTCAGTGGGCACCAAAGCCCCACTGAAACAAGTGTTGCCCCATAAGGGTGTCTCCAGCACAGAAGTTCTGCCATCGTAGACACTTTTGATTCTCACAACCAACTGGCCTGGAGGTCAATTCCTCCCAGTGATACCAACAACAATTAAGGCTTAACTACAATAAGACTGTGCACACAGTCACAAAGGGGTGCACCAAGATTGTCCACCTCAGGTAATTGGGGAGGCTGAGCCACTGGGCCCTATAAGACACCTAGCCCAGAAAGCCACTCTATCAATACAGGGAAGCAGCCAAAATGCAGAGACAAAGAAACGGGTCACAAATGACAGAAATGGAGGAAAGAAAACTATCAGATATAGAGTTCAAAACCCCAGTTATAAGGTTTTTCAAGCATTTTCTAGAAACTGCCAATAAATTTAGTGAGACCCTCAATAAATCTAGTGAGACCCTCAAGGATATGAAAAGGGACCAACTAGAAATTAAGCATACAGACTGAAATAAAGAATAATATACAGAGATCCAATAGCAGACTAGAGGATCGCAAGAATCAAGTCAAAGATTTGAAATACAAAGAAATAAAAAAATACCCAACTGGAAAAGAAAAAAGAAAAAAAGAATCCAAAAATATGAAGATAGTGTAAGGAGCCTATGGGACAATTTCAAGCGTGCCAACATCCAAATTATAAAGGTGCCAGAAGAAGAGATAGAGCAAGATATTGAAAACCTATTTGAAGAAATAATGACAGAAAACTTCCCCTAACTGGTGAAAGAAATAGACTTATAAGTCCAGGAAGCGCAGAGAACCCCAAACAAAAGGAATCCAAAGAGGACCAAACCAAGACACATCTTAATTAAAATGCCAAGAACAAAAGACAAAGTGAATCTTAAAAGCAGCAAGAGAAAAACAGTTACCTACCTACAAGGGTTTACCCATACAATTGTCAGTTGATTTCTCAACAGAAACTTTGCAGGCCAGAAGGGAGTGGCAAGAAATATTCAAACTGATGAATAGCAAGAACATACAACCAAGACTACTTTACCCAGCAAAGCTATCATTTAGAATTGAAGGTCAGATAAATAGCTTCACAGATAAGAAAAAGCTAAAGGTTTTCATCACCACCAAACCAGTATTATATGAAATGCTGAAAGGTATTCTTTAAGAAGAGGAAGAAGAAGAAAAAGATAAAGATAAAAATTATGAACAACAAATACATATCTACCAACAAGTGAATCTAAAAATCAACTGAATAAAAAATCTGATGAACAGAATAAACTAGTGAATATAATAGAATCATAGGCATAGAAAGGGAGTAGACTGACAATTCTCAGGGGGAAAGAGGTATGAGGGTGCGGGAAGAGACTGGACAAAATCGTACACCTATGGATGAGGACAGTGGGGGGGGGTAAGGGCAGAGGGTGGGGTGGGAACTGGGTGGAGGGGAGCTATGGAAGGAAAAAAGAGGAACAACTGTAATAATCTGAACAATAATGATTTAATAATAATAAAAAGGAAAGTACAGATAGGAAGAAATTATTCAAATGAATACAGTAAATATTCTGTTAAGTTAAAGTATAAATCTGATTTTTTAAATGAGTGGTAGATATACTTTGACTTATAGGACAGAAATATCAAATTTTAGCAATTTTATTTAACATGTCTCAACCATTAAATGTTCATTAGTCTATTTTCTCTTTCAGAATAGAAACGTATCTATCAATTTACCAATACAAGTAAGTCACACTGAAACATATTGGTTTTATTTTTCCCTTAGTTATTCAAACATAAGGCTTCTGAGATGGGAATGACATTTGTTTTATGATTTCCTGTCATTTGGCTTCTCCTCCAGCATCACACTGAATGACACAATATTGTACCATTCTGCTGTTGTGATCACACCAAATTTTGACATATGCTTAGTGTTTAGCCTTAAGTACCACTGTGTTACCAGGTTTACACTGGGATTCAAACTTGAGTCCATGTGTGAGCACACACATGTATCAGCATGTGTGTGAGTTTGTATGCAATCACATTTGGACATTTTGTTTTTTTGCTAACAGAAACACAAGCATATGTTGAGACCAAGTTTCTCTTTTCTTTTGACACATTTTCTGTGATTAGATTCATTAAGAAATACAACAGCATTAAAAATTAGGAGGGGTGTATTTGTAAACATCAACTGTGGGTATGGCAAAAACCTTTACAGCAACTAAAATGTATCTTCTGGAGCCATAATCCAAACAACAAGACATTTTACTTACTTTATAGCACAGTTCAAATCATTATAGAAGAAAGAAAACCTTTTCTATCAAGCAAATAAAAATGGTGAAATAACACGGCTTATTTGAACACTAAACTATCCTCTATAAAAATGTCAACCTAACTGGATTACTTCCATCAATGCTGCAAAAATAGAATCAGCAAAATGAGACTTTGATGGCAGTAGTTGAAAAAAAATTTTTTGTATTTCATTCTTGTGGTTTATGAGGTTACTAAAACCTTGCACGTAATTATGGTTTAACACTGTCTACCATTTTTTAATTTATAGTCTTCTAAAGGAAGTGGTGTAAATTGTATTCTTTAAAACATCATTGAACATATTTTAAGTACCCCAAAATGTCACAGGGAATGAAATATGATTACTCAAAACATGAACAAGTCTCTAGCTACAAATTTAATACCCATGAAAGCAGACTGTTGAAGCCTCAGCTTCTAAGTTAAATTTACACAGACAGTATACATTCTGTAGGAATTCAGGTTTGGGTGACATAAAAGATATTTGGTTATCATTTTAATTTATTTGTTTTAAATCAAGTATGATAGAAATAAAATCATAGTTATTCTTGGAAATAAAAAAATAATACAACTCTGTGTGATAATGATTTCTGGGAGGCAGTATAGTGTACCAACTAAGCAAATAGACTCTAGATTCATACAGACCCAATTCAGGTTCTGGCTTTGTCCTGTGTTAGTGTTAGCTGTATGATCCTGGGCATTTGACGAACATTTACCCCACAGTTCCCTGAGCCGTACAATGAGAAGAATAATAATATCTAGTGTATAAGATAGGCCATTGTAAAAAAATTTAAATGAAATAATGCATGAAAGCACTTTGCACCAATGCCTAATAATAAAATATTAGAAACCTTGAAAGGGGAGAATAATCATGCATTTTGAAGTAACAGATCCCGAATCGTCACTAATGGTAACTGAAGAGCAGTTGGGAGAATGTGGTACCCATCTAGACGCAACTGGTGAAATCAGTTAGAAACACACATATGTTTCTGATTTCATTGGTTAAAAAGCAATCCATGGCAAATTCTATAGATATTCTTGTACTCAAGATTCAATTTTTTGGCTTGTCCACTATTATTCATCTGAGACTCATTATGTTTAGCAAACCTTTGATAAAGTGCAGTAAACATCTATTTCTCCAAAGGGTTCTAAAACTGCATTTTGATGAATGCATTTTGAATGGAAGAACTTGAAAATGAGTATTTGTTCATCACCAGAATAGCTACACATATTGTTGAAAATTCCTCTGGGTCTCTTGATAAGCCAGAAGAAAACATTAGTCAGCAATGAGAAAGGAAATCAATTAAGTAAATGATATTAAGCTCTATAAGCTCCCTACTGGGGAAATGTGGCTTGGAATTGGATGAGTAAGATCAGAATTCAAAGACCAGAGGAAAATGGAAAGAAACATATCTTAATGCTGGAACTGAGACTATAAACCTAACTGAGCACACTTCACCTGCATCTATTACTATATACACAGTTTAGTGGGAACAATGTAAATATTCCAAAAGAAGAATTGAATCTAATCTTTGGAATAAAGGGCAGATGCAGGGGTCCATGCTTCTATGAAGGTTGCATTTTATATAACACAATATTAGGGAAATTGGTGCTAGAGATCCTTGTTAAGATCCCTTTGCCAATACAAAGCCACATTAAATGAAAGTAAAATTAAATCTCCATTTTAATACTTATAAAAGTCTTCCCATTCCAATAAAAAATTGCCTGAGTTAGCCATTATATTTACTTAGTGGTAGGCAAATTTAGGTTTTGTAATGACCCACCCTTCTAAGTGAATAATTAGAAAATAACTTCATTAGTGGATAAAATGTACTTATTTGAATTATAGGGTCAAAATTGTGAATGCTAAAACAGAAATAAAAAATTGTTTAAATACCTTTGAAAACTGCACCTTTTCTTGTTTTGTTAATTCCAGAACATTAAAATAAGAAAGTCTTTGCCTTAATGATCTACATTCCTATAAAGGCAGCTCTGATTTAGAGAATTCGCTTCATTTTGTTTTTGCAGTGAACTGGTGTAGGAATATAACACAGAGGGTCCATCATCATCAATGAACTTGTCCAGGCTAAATGGCCATGGGGGTGCTGAGTCAGCAACATTGTCTGTTCTCATATTCCTTTGGCCTTTGGCTGAGAGGATGGCAGGGGTTAGCAGTTCAGTCTGCTGCTGCTGTGAAGCTGGTGTTTCTTCTGTGAAGCTAATTGGAATTGCAACGTTGGCCTCATTATCATGTTCCAAAACCCCTCTGAACTAACTAGCTCAGACAGCCTTGGTTATATGCTAAAATCAAAGGCAGATGATTGAAAGAATGATGGACATAGAGGTTGGGTCATTTTGTAAATATCAAAAAATATACGAACAGGGCATGATTCATTTACAGATACCAATTTGGTTATCAAATTGATGACTTCACATTTACCATTAAAATAGTATAACTGGGGAGAAATGATCCAAAAGAGATCTCTGAGATGTTTCACTTCAAGCAGCCATAATGTTTTTCTCTTTACCGTGGTCACGGTTAAGTCACATGGCCAAGCAAAATGCTCTGAGGTTGGTTTTTTCAAGCCCAAGGACAGTGAACCATTGTGCAATTAATTGGATTGCTCTTGGTTCCACCTGATTGTATTGCGAAGATTACAGTCATGGTTCTTGGCACCATCATTTCTTTGAATGACTTGGGCAGTGTCTTAACTGTTCTTCCTGTTTCCTATCACATCCCTTTCCATTCCATAGTCAGTGTTCATCCAGGCAGAATCATGCCTTGTCTCTTGCCCTTCAATGATCTCATAGCCCTTTAGATAAAGTTCTTGTTCTCAACAAGGCTCACACAGCCTAGGGTTATCTTTCTCCTGCTGACCTTTCAGGCATCATCTTGCACCACTCTTTCCCTTTCTCTCTATGCTCCTGCTCCACGAGCATTTCAGTTCTCTGAGTTCCTTTGGTTTCTCCTCTCTAAGTAAAGTCATACCTTCCTTGCTTCATGCCACTAATCCTTCCCTCTTCACTGCTTCTTACTGACCAATTCCTTTTAATTTAAGGCTCAACTATACAAGAAAGTCTGCTGTGACATCCCTTTGCTATACTCTTCTGTAATAGTTTTGCTAAAACAGTAAATTGATCAGTAAAATGGTCTTCCTATTGGTGAGCAATCTGAGGACAGTATTCCCGAAAAGAGGAATACTGTTCCAGATTCCCTGACAAAAGTACCATGGTACAGCAGAAAGAATATCAAATCACTAGGAAATCCACCTACTGGTGTGTAGTGTTGGGCAAGTAATTTCTTTCTGGTTTTACAATATATATATATATATATATATATATATATATATAATGAGCCTAAATCAGTGGTTCTCTCAACCTGTGGGTCATGACCCCGTTGGGGGTTGAACGACCCTTTCACAGGGGTCGCCTAAATACATCCTGCATATCAGATATTTACATTACGATTTATAACAGTAGCAAAATTACAGTTATGAAGTAGCAACGAAAATAAGTTTATGGTTGGGGGTCACCACACCATGAGGAACTGTATTAAAGGGTCGCGGCATTAGGAAGGTTGGGAACCACTGGCCTAAATTACCTCCTAGGTCTCCTCTAGATCTAAAATGTAATTGGGTGAGATTGAGGTCACATCCCAAATCAGTTAGAGTGATTTCCTGAGCAAATTAGTGCCCCCTAATGTTTTGATTGCAGTGAGCAAATAACTTGCCAGTAAAAAAAAGCTAGAACAAGATCACCAGCAACAATATGTATTAGCTACACTTCAAAAAGGAAGTCATTTTAACTTTGACACTTCTCCACTGAACGCCACTGAATGCTTATTACATGCTGGCTCATCATACTTGTTTCCTTGTTAAGTCTTATGGCCACTTGGGCCACTGGTTGTTTTGGTTTTATCATTATCAGGTTTCACAAATGAGAAAACAGGAATCTAGAGGAATTAAGTAACTTACCTATAATCACAGGACTGGGTATGTGGCAGTCAGACTCAAATTCTGGTTGCCATGTCCTTTCGACAATACTGTTCTGCTGTCATCTGACTTGTTGGAGTCATTTTTCCAAAAACTTTCTAAAAATTTGTCCTATTCTTTGCTCTTTTTTTCTTTACTCTCATCCATCAACTTATTGTTATTTAATTTTCTCCAAAGTTGGCCATTGCTTAGATTCCACCCTTCAATCTTTGTTGTGGTCTTTTGCAACCCTCCCTATTCCCCTTCCATTACTTGCACATTTATGTGTGAAGATACAAACACATTTCAAGGGGATAAGATTAACATATACATATATACATATATATGTGTATATATTAGTGCCCCGGTGCACGGATTCGTGCACATTGAAAGGAAATTAATTAGAAGGTGGCTGGCAGGGCAGGACTGGGCGAGACAGGCCAGACATGCCCTCGAACCAACATTCCGAGGTCCCTTCCTGGCCAGCCACACCTGGGGCAGCACTGGGGCTCGAAGGGCATCTGTGGAGTGAGTGGGATCCCTCCAGCAGGTGGGGTCCCTCGGCCTGGCCTGCAGGGATCAGGCTGAAACTGGCCCTCTGACATCCCCTGAGGGGTCCTGGATTTTGAATCGGGCTCCCTGCTCTCTGGTTCCAGGGTGCGTCATCCTAGAACTGCTCCTGCACTGAGCATCTGCCCCCTGGTGGTCAGTGCATGTCATAGCTACTGAATGGAGCATCTGCCCCCTGCCCCTCCGGTGGTCATAGCTACCAGTTGGGTGGTCAGATGGTCGCTTAGTTTTTTGTTTTGTTTTTTAAATGTATTTTATTGATTTTTTACAGAGAGGAAGGTAGAGGGATAGAGTCAGAAGCATCAATGAGATGAGAGAGAAACATTGATCAGCTGCTTCCTGCACACTCCCTACTGGAGGTACATGCCCTTGACTGGATTCGAACCTGGAACCTTGAGTCCACAGGCTGACGCTCTATTCAGAGCCAAACCGGTTAGGGCGGTCGCTTAGTTTTTTATATAGTATATAGATAACCTCCTTGAGCATTACTTGGTTGAGTAAGCTACAACTATGAGACTTTAAAAAAATAATTTATTTGCCCATAAGTTATTTTTATTTAGATCCTCCACACCTACCACTGAAAAATTTAATCAAACTGGATTTATAACCCTGTACTGAATCCCAGCACCATTTGCAAAATGACTTCTTAGTTGAGATTATGATGTACTAAATAAAAATATTGCCAGTTTTAAAAATATAATTTTTCTTATTTTATTTTATAAGGCAATGACTCTCCAATTTCAACACACACACACACACACACACACACACACACACACACACACACACCGCTGAGGACACTTGTGAAAAATGTTGATTTTTATGTGTCATCTTCCAAAGAGTTTGATTTAGTAAGTCTAGTATGGGATCCAGGAATCTTTATTTTAAATAAGCTCACTATTTAATTCTGATACAAATATGTTATTATCCACACATTGAGAAATCAAGAGAAAAATCCATGTTTTTCACTTAGACCAATGCCCTAAGTATTCTAGACTTTTAGACAACTTCTGAGACCATGGTTTCCTCATAGTTACAACAAATTTAACACCCACAGAAATAGCTGTTTAGTCATCCAACAAATATTTCTGGAAAATCTACATTGGGCTAGGATGGCAAATATCTAACAGATGCAATATGTGCCGCATCTTTCATCCCCTATACCTCCAGTACTCATAGCAGCCATAATTTATCAATCATGGCATTCTTGTCAGTTGAATCTGGATCTGTACTTCTGAAACCACTCACAATCAATCCTAGAATAATAGCTAGGTTTGGGCCATCAGTCCTTGCCCATAGGACAATGAAATAGAAAGAAAGAAAAAGACTTAAATCATGATTGAGAGATACCAGGGAAATTTAGAGCTCCTCCCTTCTTCCTCCTCAACAAGCATCATGCATCACGTCTCCCAGCTTGCTGGCAGGCTCACTGCTAACCCAGGCAAGGAACCCAGGCTACTAGTGGCAGACAAAACCAAAGACCCACAGATAGGGTGAGGAAGCCAACCCACTCAAGAAACCTTCCATGTACTGGAATATAGGACCTTTCCTTTCTTCTTTTTCCTTCTCTCCCTCTTGCCTAAGGACGCCCTCTCAATTTTAAGCCAATTTGGGCTTTCTTCCCTAGATGCAGCAGAAGAGTTCTACTTAGGGTTCTAATCGTGATGAAACCCCCCCTTTTTTTTAACTATAGTTGTAGGATCCTCCTTTTTTCAATTTATAGTTGAGACTCAGAGAAGTCAAATGATTTAGCCGAGGTCATTTAAAGTTAAGAGTAGATTTCAGGTGTCTGGACTCCTAGTTTATTACTGCTCATAGATTTAACAACTTTGATGCAATTAGCTTATAAAAATCACATGGCACAGTCCAGTAATTTGTCCAGTAATTCTGATATCATATCTTGATCATAGTTACATGTCACTGCTTCTATCTTTGGAGAATCTTTTATTAGGTCAGGCTTAATAAGCTCTGCAGGCAGCAGCTCTACATTATTGTAAACCATACACCTTTAATCATAGTTTAATCTATTTCTGCAGAGGTGAAAAGATTACTTCATAATAGTGCACCAATGAAGAGTAGGTTTGTTTTTT
>PVJC01051046.1:0-11597 GCA_004026665.1 Murina feae | reverse complement strand
TATTTATTTTCCTTATCTTTTAAAAATATTTATTGTTGAAAGTATTGCATATGTCCCCTTTTCCCCCCATTGACCTCTTCTAGCCCACCCTCCATGCCCCAGGCCTTCACGACCCTGTATTATGGTCTGTGTCCATGGATATGCGTATATGCATACAAGTCCTTTGGAAAGCCTTTGGCATGTCAGAAATGAGATGTTAAAAAAGGAAGAAAAAATGTTGCAGAAATCGACTATGTAATAAACACTAACAGATTTGTCAAAAATTTAATGAAAAACACCCTGCATTTTAAGTAATCACATCCATACTAAGAGGGAAAAGAAGCACAGCTCTTTATTTAGGAGCCAATCCTATTTTGTGAAGGGCATATGCATTGCCTAATGTTGCGGTTTAAAAATGAAACCAATCTAGCTTCTTTTTATTTTGTGCAAGCCAAAAATAAACAGAGGAGGAATAAATGGAATTATTGAGAGCTGTTGAAAGATCAGTGTCTGTTGTAGGGAATATATTGACATTTGATGTTTCCAAGGCATCCATAATTTTGCAGTGGACGTCTCATTCCCACCCTCATCCTCACATTCTGTGTGTTCATGTGAGATGATGCCACAATCTGGCAGGATCAAAGCCTCTCCCCTCGACTCACTGCTGTTTTATTCTGGCTCTTTGGAAATATGTTCCTGTTTCTGCTGTGATCTCAATAGGAGTCGGGGATGTTGAATTTTCAGTGCATGTTTTTTCAAACTGGCCATTTCTTTGGCAGTCTTTTTCAGTTATTGCAGTCAGATTGAATTGTATTATCCAAACAGAGAGACATAAAATCACAGCTGGGCGTTACCTCAGCAGCAGGCAGCTCATCCTGAGCACTCCCATATTGTCTGGCTGATTGTTCCCTAAATTGCCAGAATGCAGAGAAACTTCTGTCACCAGGAAGCCCTGTGAATTGGGATGAGAGGACTTCTGTGCTCCCAGATACTGAGTGGGGCTCCACACAGCCCCCAAATGCTACCTTCCTGGATGTAACCTTGCTCAGAGTTTGGCTTGGTGACATAGTTACCTTCATTCTCTTTCCTTAGGCAACAGTGACATTCTCTTCCCTCTACCCTGGAAACACAGCTGTGGTGTACGTTTATTGACTCCCATCAGTCAAGCACATGTGTAGCCTGCAGGTGGGTTGTGCTGCCTGGTCTGAAAACAGTTTATGACTAGAACATCTTGAGCCTGACTCAGGAGCTCAGCTTGGCGAGTGAGGTGGAAACAGGAGGCATGACAGAAAGAAGACAGTCACGTCTTGCTGGGGTGGCAAGCCCACTCAATATCGTACTTTCTATTTCCGTAATGTCACCCACCCTCACTATGGCATATCTTGCTCTACATCTTGTGCTCCTGTTCAATATGTGTGACACTCGTGGTCTTCTCTAGAAAGATAATGTATTTGCCATTTGGTCAGCTAACGTTACTCATACATTTGGATTTATGGAGGGGGAAAAAATATCATGATTTGAGCACTGCCACTTTACTCTGTGCAACTATCTTGCCACATTTCACTCATTACATTAACATAAAATAGAGCTATTATTTGTGATATGAGAATTTTTGGACTGGAAGACACTGTTTCCTTGGGCAGGATGGTTCCCCAGATGCTTTGTCCGTCAGAGTCAAAGAATGAATCCGTGGGTGGAAGATGGTTTAGCAAAGGTGCAGATTTATTGAAGACCAAGTGCAGACTCCCACGTGGGAAGGGGAAGGAATCTTGCAGCACAGACTTCCAGGTGGGGAGGCGGAAAGAGTCCCACTGAGTTCCTCCTTCCACTGCTTATAAAGGCTACAAGTCCCTGTGTCCTGATATCCCCTCTGTTTGGTCAATATTCCCTTTGATTTGGTCACTATAGCAACTCCTGAGCTCAAAGGTCAAACATCACATGGGACATACGAGGCCTCCTTCATTCTTCTCCTTTTCCTTCTGGGCTTTCTTCCTCCCTCTTTATTTTGTAAATATCGACCTTTTGGTCTCTTCCAGTTCCCTTGTCTTATGGAAATATAACTATGCCTGGCTCCCTTGTGTTATAGAAATGTAACCTCTCCTGGCTCTCTAGCTCTGTGTGTTTTCCATGGGGCCCCTTAATTTCTAAAATTTCATAAACCTGCCTATTTCATCTTTAAAAATTCTTATTTTACCCCCAAAACTCCTTTCTTTTGGATAAAAAAGAACCTTGTGCTTCTCTTCAAATAAAAGAAGTTTTTTGTTTTACTATAAAGTCAGTCTTTACAGAAGTCTCTGTCCACAGAGAATTATAATTGTGGGAATTTGGGAGAAGAAAACAGCAGTTCCTAAAGAAGTAGACCCTTAGGGCTAGTTCATGTTTTCTCAGTCTACCCAGAGATTTTAGCCTCCAGACCTGGTCCACTGCCTCAGTGATGCCCTGGGGCCCAAAATGAGGAGAAAGACATGAAGAAACATTATGTCTTTCCTATTTCTCTGGACTCATTTGATAGAGACCATGCAGCCCATATTCTTTAAAACTCATTATGTCCTCTCTGGCCTCTCAGCCCCATGACCCTCCCATCAAGGGACAAGTTGTTCCCCCACATTTACAGTGATTGCCAGTTGCTTATGGGATCCAACCTGGACTCCTCAAACTCTGACTTTTCAATCTCTAACAACCTTCACTTGCTCAACTTTCTCTGCTCTTCAGGCCAATGTCCTGTCGAATATCCAACTTGTTCATCATTTACTTATCTCCACACTTTTGTCATGATGTATGACTGACCTAGAGTCATCATCTTCAGCCAGTTGCAAATCATTCCCTGCCTGAAAGTATTTTCTTAGCCAGATTTTCTATAAACTTCAAGGTGCAGCTCAAGGTGAGTTTTTTATTTCCTTGGATGGTTTAATGACTATTTGACTGTTCTAGTTCCCATGAAGTATTCTCTCTGTCAACTATATACTACACTGTTTACCACTTTGTTATTGAATTGCCTAATCTTTTATTATCACCTAAACATTTCATACACACACATAAAATTGTATGCCCTAAATATTATATTCTACACTTACTGTATTTATTATTTCAATAAATATCTATAACTCTTGTCATGTGTCAGATACTGTGCTTAGAACTGCAGATGATATAAAATGTAAAATATATGGTCCCTGTTTTTAAGGAGCTCATGTATTTATCAGTAAATATTAGGCACATAGAAAAATAACAGAAAAAATAGGCTGATATGTCATGATGATTAAGTGGAAAGGCAAATAAACATGGGTTTTAGAAACCTGAAACCAAAAACAGTGAACATGTCCTTAAAATTAATAAAATGAGAATGCAAAGAATTCCAGACCTCAGTCAACTGGACAAATGGTCTCAGCAAAAGTAGTTTTGACAAGATCTTCTACAATGAAAACAATATTGACATAATTAGAATTGATATGGATGCAATCTTTTACTATTTTTCAGTTCCAAGCTTTGAACTTTTGGAAATATATCCATATATGTTTGCCCCTGTAATCATCACAATTGGACACTTTAAACTGAAGTTTTATTGAGGTAGACAATGATTAGAAATTTTTCAGTGCTGGAAATACTATGAAATGAAAATACCTCTGGCTTGAAATTGGACAAAATCAAATTTGGACATTTTAATCACATTACCTATATAAAACAATAATAGCAAAAAGAATTTGTAAGTACTGATTATGGGCTAAGCACTGTGCTATGCAGGGAGCAGTATCTGTCAGTTTTATAGCATAAAGTAATTACCACACTCCAAAGTAATTTTACACAATGGAATAATATGCAGCTGTAAAAAGAAAGGATTTCTTACCTTTTGAGACAACATGGAGGGATCTGGAGATTATTATGCCAAGCGAAATAAGCCAGTCAGAGAAAGACAAATATCATCTGATCTCACTTATATGTGGAATCTAATGAACAAAATAAATTGACAAACAAACTAGATCCAAAGACATGGAAGCATGCAACAGACTGACAAATCTCAAAGGAAAGGCAAGGGGTGAGAGTGGGAGGCTGGCAAAGAATTTATATTGTTGCAGATAAGCTGCCAGGCAGCACAAGAGAATAATCAGCCGGGCTCTCAGGGGATTCAGAAAAGGAGCCTTTAATGCAGACTTGCAGAATCACTAGTGTGGTGACTCAGGGGAATCAACTACCAAAGCCTGAGTGATGAGTATGGAGGAAGCCTTCCTTTTATCCCCTTTAGTTTCTTTGTCCCCCAAATATGGATCTGGCTTCTGGAATTTTTGTGGGCTTTACAGCCCCCTGTGGGTTGGGGTGTGGGTAGTGAGATTACACTCAAAGACCTGGCCTAGCTGGCACCAGTGCTGCCAACCCCCTCTGGGGGTTGTATATGGTTCATGGTTTATGGCCTCTGTAAAATGGGAGTATTCTGGGAAACAGGTTTTGCAAGGCAGGGTAGGCATCTCAGATAAAAATGGAGCTTAATTAACTACTAGCAAGAATGTGCGTCAGAATACGGTTACCAGCACAGATTCAGATTGCTGGCTCCCAGTTGTCTTATATTCCCCCTCAATGTACACATATGCATAGTCCATGAACACAAGCAATAGTATGGTGAAGGCTTGGGGTGGGGCAGGAGTGGGAAGAAGGGGTTCAATGGGGGTATGAGGAGAAAGGACATCTGTAATATTTTCGACAACAAAAAATAAATTTAAAATAATAATAATAAAAACACACACAAAAGGAAGTAATTGGGATTTAGTGAAAGACAGAGATAAGGGGAATTGATACAGATGGTACAGATGGATGGTAAAGAATCTCAGTGCTATTAACAATGAAGCACAAATAGCAACTAGGCATAGAGAGGCAAAAAAACGTTCGCCATTGGAACACCAAGAGAACTGATAGCTATAGGGGAAGACCACCCAAAAAGAACTGAAGTTCTTTGTAAAAGAAAGCAGCCACTTCAAATTACTGGCCCAAGAGACAGGCAGCTGCATGAACATAGCCTGGAATCTCCTGTTCTTGTGCCACTTTGCCTAAAACCAACCAGAAGTCAGAGCTCAAAGGGGCTCAACTGATATAATCCATTGAGATCAGCCTCCTGGGGTAAAGCCTAGTGGCATGATTAACAGATGTTGTCCTAAAGGAATTTGCAATCTCAGTGCCTATTAGAAAAGTGGAATGCTTGGTGACAGGGGAGGTGAGAAATTCTTTGGGAAATGGTTTAGAAAATTAAATGACCTTTCTTTTGAGATTTATACAGATACGGCTGAACCTGAGGAAGTGCAAAGCCACCTTTCAATTTGATCAGCAATAAATTTGGAGATCCATATTACTTATGCAGTAGCCTATTCTGTCACAGGCCCGCTACAGCAGTTTTAGAAAACAATTTGGAAATTTAGTAAATGCTGCTCCAGAACAATAAAGCTCCAGCCAAAGCTCAGAGAGCAAGAAGACAATGGATGGTGCTTTAAAATAACTTATCTTTGTTGTATGAAAATAAGACAATGAAAAAGATGATTATCATTCAAATGATGAGCACTCTATTTTCCTTTAAGCATCATATGAGACATCTCCCAACTGCTATTTACCCACGAAGGTACACATTTCTATGCCAAATTCAGAAGGACACAGACTATTGTATGTATTTATCTCGTGTCACTATACTGCATATTCATTTACCCCACCAGTTCCGTTCTCCTCTTCCTCCACCATACAGGTGGGAAGGGAGATTACAGATTCTGCATTTCTTGGAGTGGAGCAGTATGTATCCAGCATTGATAGGGGCAGAAATAGAATATTGGGGACCAGCAATAATTGTAAGAAGTATTAATCATGCTCTGTTAACAGTGATTGATTTGTTCTGATTAAAGAAGATCTAACCTGGCTGGGAGTTTCATGTGGTACCTGGGAGCTCACCTGGAAATATGACCCATCCTCCCTATCCAGGAGCTGCCTATTATCATGGAAAGATTAACAACCTTGTTGCTGAAACCAGAGCCACCAGCCCTTTGGATATTGCCATCCCTTTGAAGACCCCCAGCTTTGCATTCCTGCAGGCCTTTGCAAATCCCCAGCCCACATTACCTATAAACTGTCCATTTGGCATACCCTTTTGCCTACTTCCCAATGTGAACAGCTGGCTTATGGGGAAAGGGCAGGACAGATTTTTGTGGATGATCTGCTGCTCTCCCATACTGCCAGCATTATCGAAATAAATGCCCATATATTATTCAACCCTGTCTCTGATGAATTGGCTCAAGTAGCAACAGACGTCCCAGGCCCACTGATTGTCCAGTTACAGTATGAGCAGGACCACGGGAGCCCAGAAGGAGGCCCCCAAACTCTCAGAAGCTGAAGCAGGAACAAGGCTGGGAGACACTACTCTGATAAGCACATTGTCCAAGGGATTCGGGACCTGCTTTTATGGTATAGAGTCGCATTTCTTTAGAGAGTAGATTCTATGAGCTCTTAAGTGACTCAAAGAAACCATGAACCACACTAGGTCAATATTTTGGAGAAATAATAATGATAATCCTAAAAGGTAGCATTCATTACACATTTGCTATATGTTTTATGGACTAGTCCTCAATATAGCTCATAAAGTACTATTATTAACCTCCCCATTTTACAAATAAGGAATCTGAAGCATAAAGAGTTTCAGTACTTTTCCTCAAAGCCACATCTGTTTTTGAGACAAAAATCTCAAGACTAGTAGAATAGGTTAAACTGACCATTATTGTTCTTTTAATTATTACTTTTTGCTAGACATAGATGTGAAGGGCTTTACATGAATCATCTTGAGAAAATTAATGATGGAAGGGGTAAAGTATATGGAGATATGTGTGCTAACAAGTCTTATACATATATATATATATATATATATATATATATATATATATATACATACTAGGGGCCCGGTGCACAAAAAATTTGTGCACTGGGGGGGTGGGGGTGGGGGTCCCTCAGCCCGGCCTGTGCCCTCGGTGAGGGGCTGAGAGCCATTAGTGCAGGCCTGGATGTTTCCCACCGGAGGGCCCACGATTGCATACGCCTGGTGGGCCCACACCGCTGAGGGGACACACCTGGCGCAGAGTGGGGTGGCAAGCCAGGGGCGGACGCTGGTGCAGAATCCCTCGGTGGGGCCCTGCTGCTGAGCAAACACACCCGGCTTGGAGCTGGGCAGTGGACTGGTTTCGGATTCTCGGCACTGTGCAGCAGATGCTTCCGCACGCCCTCTGGAGGCCCCTGGGGGCGGATGAAGGTAGCAGACCCTGGACGAGTGTTCCTAGACACCCTGTGGAGGCCCTCAGGGCAGAGCCAGGCAGTGGACCCAGGACAGGCGCTCCTGGATACCCCTCGGAGGCTCCCGGGGGCGGAGCTAGGCAGCAGACCCAGGACAGCTGCTCCTGGAAGCCCCGAGGAGGCCCCAGGCCAGACCCCCCTCCCACTGAACTGACACACCTGGCACAGCTATGCCGGCCAGCCGTGGAGGCTCCCAGTGCAGAGCCGCCCTGCCAGCCTCTATCTTGGCTGGGTTAATTTGCATACAGCTGCTCTGATTGGCTGGTGGGCGTAGCTGTGAGCAGAGGCTCAGCCAGCCTAGGCAGGCAGTTGCAACAGTTTGCTCTAGTTCCATGGCTGTTGCTCTAGTTCCATGGCTGTTGGCCTCCATCTTGGCTGGGTTAATTTGCATACAGCCGCTCTGATTGGCTGGTGGTAACGGTCAAATTTGCATGTTTCTCTTTTATTATATTAGATCGTAGTGAAATCAAAATATGGGGCATGAGTCCTAGTTCATTGTCTCACAAGACCGAATAATGGATTCACAGACAAAAACAGTTAGCAAAAGCAAAGTTTATTGAGAGAAGCCAGTCCTGGAAAAAGCGCAGCTGGGGTTAGCTTCCATTCCATGTTGCAGTAGGGCATAGTTCAGCATCCAAGCTAATTAAAGTCTATTAGTCCATGTGTAGAGGCTCACATGGCCATAAGCCACGTGGACACAGGGGAGCGCAACTCCTGCCATAGGAGAATCAAGAATCCAGAATGCAATGGAGAGAAAGGAAAAAGAGAGAGGAGCATGTGCTTTTTTGTACACATGCTTGCTAGTTTCTTATTTTTTTTAAAGATTTCAGCAACATTCTTGGGATTGGTTATATGCCTCACTGTCTTAGTAACATCTATACATGTTAAAGTTTATGTCTCCCACATGCCCTCCTTTCCATGTCAAGTTGGGTTGTCTTAGTAACTCCACCTAGCTGGGTTCCCAGTGAGGAGGAAACTGGTCTTGCAAGGCGTCTCAGACCGTAAAAACTGTGAACAATGAACTGCTCTGGTGGGGGACAGATCATCGGATATGGTCTGGGGACCTCCAACACCTGGGGGCCTTCCAGGAAATCCATGAAAGGGGGTGGAACCATATCTGCAAGACAGAAACCCCAGAGGGTTATAAAAAGAGAAGCCTTCTGCATGTTTCTTCAGTCTGATTTGGAAATTATTCCTGGAGTCCACTAGTACTAACAAACGGGGCCCCTCCCTTTCTCTAGGAAGTGTGCTTGGTATATCTTTGGTCTTCTGAAACACCAGGTTTTACTTCTTTTCCCATGGTCCCTCCCTGTATACCTAGCTTCCTTTTGTCTCATTAGCATTGAATAATTGAACAAGTAGGTGGTAGGAGCCAGGTTTCTCAATGTCTGATTGGAAGTTTACACATATATAAAGGGAGGAAACTGGAATTGAGAAGGCAAATCCCTGTTTTGTAAAAACTGCTGTTTGGAATTCTCTGCTGTTCTTCTTATTCTAAGAAGATAACTTTGCTTTCTAGCCTGCCTTAGTCTGCTCGAATAATGAGGACAATAAACTTAGCTGTCTGACCTTGTAGGCCAGCGACTAGATACACCCATACTCTCAATGCCATGCCAAGTGCATTTTTTAATTGGATAGAATTGTGTAGTTTTCAAGGCTAGCAGCAAGATAACCACTAACTGCACAGAGGGCTGGCTCCTTAATAAAAAGGGAAGTTCTGCTTACAAGAACTTCCTTAGAAAGCTTGCTTAGAATTTGAAATCATTTTCTCTAAGCCCACCGCAGTGAAAAAAGTGTAACTCCAAACTTTCCTGCATTGCTTGATTATTCCAGTTCTCTGTAACAGAATGATCCATGTGGTAAGGGGTTAGAGTTATAGATGTCAGTGTAAATTTATGTTTAGCTTAATATAGATATAGATGATTGTGTATAGAAGTATTATGTATGTATGTACAGAGATTAGTATAAACACATATTTCCTATGCACCAAAAGGTTACTGTTTCAATTCCCGGTCAGGGCATATTCCTGGGTTTTGAGTTCAGTGCCTGGTTGGAGTGTGTACAGAAGGCAATCCATCAATGTTTCTCTCTCTCTCTCCCAAATCAAAAGAAGCCACATGCTAACCTGACTAGCTCAGGCAAGGCCTATGTGGTGTCCTTGGAAACTCAGAGACCTAGACCTAAAGTAACCACAGAGGATGGCCTGAAATTAAACTTTTTTAATTAAAAAAGCAGTTTGTGGTTTGTAGTCATGTCCTAGGCCATTATCTTTCCTGACAATGATCAACTTTGATCTTAACTGAGCTTATTGTCTTTTTACCTCTACAATAATATACCAGTGGAATGTCAGGGTGACTTGTAAATTCCCCTTTTCTGGACCCCTCAGGGCACAACCAATGGGCCATGGCAGAGACCACAAATACCCTCATTGTTATTATTATTGTGGTAATTGTTGACTGTTAACTATCCTGTACCCACCTATATAAAAGAAGCATGTGTCTATCATTCTACTTTTTATCCAATCCCAGAGTCTTTCTACTGCCCCCCCCCCCCCCGCCTTTTTTTGCTTTCTTCCACCTGTCTAATCTATCACCAATGGATTCATGTAACCCACTTATGTCTCAGTTTGGCTCAAATAAGCTCACAAAAATTCTTTATATGTTTGAATGTTTCTTACATTAACATTACTTGGCGAAGTCAGCAGGATTCCAAAAAAGCTCACCTAGAAATATCCTGTGGACTTGGACTCAGTGCTAGGATCTAGCAAAGGGCCCATTTAGCCCACTGATTGCCTGCCCATAGAATGAACTTGGGTGAGTTGTCTCTTGGATTCAGGACCTTCCCTTTCTTTCTTTCTTTCTTCTTTTTTTTTAAAAGAGGGTCTGTAACCAGACAACCAAAGGATCCAGGCTGCTTGTCACTACTTGAGCCAATTAAGCAGAGACAAGGTTGAATCGTATATGAGTGTCCATTCCAATATTGCTGGCAACATGGGAGAGCAGCAGGTCATCCACAAAAATCTGATCTGCAACCCCTCATAAACCAGCTGCCTATATTGGGTAGGAGGACAAAGATTACATGGGTAAGTAGAAATTACAGGCGTGGGGAAGTAGGCAATGGGAGCTGGGACGGGATTCCATTGTTTGAGCAATAAGGTTAAGCTTTTCAAATTACTAAGCAGTTCTTGAATGAGAATGGAGCACATGTCAAGGTTGACTACCAGGTGCAAGGGTGACTGTCAAGTCCAAGGTTGACTCTCAGGTCCTGGGGCCAACAACTCCCAGTTTAGAATATCCTTTCTTTAATCAGAATAAGGCAATCACGGTTAAGAGAGCATAATTAATATGTCTTATAACAATAGCTAGTCCCCAATGTTCTACTTTTACCCCTAACAGCTCTGACTTTGAGTTGTATTTTTTCAATCTTCTAGGTGAAACTGAGGTTGAGGGTTGACAGAACCCAGGCTAATGTAAGGTGACCAGATTTTAACATTGGTAAAGCAGGACACCATTGACGGAGGGTGGGGGGTGGGGGCAGTTCTTTTTTTTTAATTACTTAAAATATTACAAAGAGTAGTACATATGTCTCTTCCCCCCCTCCTTGACCTTTCCCCATCCTCTTCTACCCCAACCGGGGGGGTTCTTGATTAAAAATTTGGTCTATATGGAGTAACAAAAATTTTCATAGAATGCAAAAATAGTATTGTAATATATATTTTTTAATTTCAACATAAGTACAATTTACAAATATAATAAATTAAAAAATTATGTATAGTATTATTTTATTCTTTGGCATATTTCTCATTTGAGTGAATTTGTTTTAGTAGATTGCTGTCATTGTTTAAAAGGTCATGCAATTTTTCACGAGAATTTGTTAAATTATATTTCACACATAAAATGGATTTCAAAGTCTCAACACTTAATTGTGATTTTTCTGATGTCCACACTTTACCATGGAAAAAATGTGTTCAGTCGCAGCATTAGTTCCTGGTAAGGACAGAGCGTTATTATTTTAATTTTAATTTTAATCCTATATTTCTTTCTAAATGATAACAATACTAACTTGTATTATTTTTCCTCTGAATTTGCTGTAATGCAAGTCATAAGTGTCACTTTCAAGGCCGGTGCTAGACTTATTACAGCCCCTATAAAATATAAATAATATGAGTACTGTCTGCTAAATTCAAGAAAATTTATGTCTTTATGAAATAAATAAATAAATAACTTACCTAAATTATCTGAATAGCTGATTTGTAATGACATCACTTGTTTAACTAGCTTACTAGTGTGCAGTATGATATGTATCGTCTGAGAGAC
>PVJC01051045.1:0-11639 GCA_004026665.1 Murina feae | reverse complement strand
AAAGAGATAGAAACATCACTGATGAGAGAGAATTATTGATCAGATGCTTCCTGAATGCCCCCTACTGGGGCTCGAACCCGCAACCCAGGTATATGCCCTGTCAGGGAATCGAACCAGGGACCCTTCAGTCCTCAATATGATACTCTATCCACTGAGCCAAATCAGCTAAGGCCAAGTCTTCTTTTTAGTTAGGCATAGGCTTTTTTAATTTTTATTTTTTTGTGAATCCTCTCCTGAGGAAATTTTTGCATGGCTTTTTAGAGAGTGAAAGGGAAGGGAAGAAGAGATGGAAAGAGGGAGGGAAGGAGGGAGGGAGGGAGGGAGGGAGAGAGAAACATCAGTGTGAAAAAAGACACATCAATTGATTGCCTCCCACATAACTGGGGCTGGGGATAAAACCTGTAACCCAGGTACGTGCCCTTGACCAGGAATTGAACCTGTGACCCTACTGTGTGCAGGTTGTTGCTCTAATCATTGAGCAACCAGCCAGGATGGCAAAGGTTTTTAATTCAGTTAATATTAGTGTTGGGTACCCAAAGTGGTCTGGGCAGTAGTGGAATTTATTAAGAACAGTTCCCTGATTATCAGAAAAAAAGGGTTTCTGAGCATAGAAGAAGAAGGTTCACTTGCAGTGAAAGGAAAAAGTTGGTGCTGACAGGTTCAAAAGTCAGATTCATTTGTTTCCTACCAGTGTGTCTGCTGTTCTCTTACCAGTTTCTTCTTTGTGCATTTGCAGGGTGTTCGCATCCTGATGTGTAGTTTATCACACATGCCTAACAAAATGGGCCAGTCAGGTTTATGGGAAGAGGCAGGGGTCACCTTAGATAAGAGGGGCACTAAGTGTCAAGGCAGTATCCTGCCTATATCTGCGTGGTTCTGCTGTGCCTGTCGCCAGAGGATTAGCTCTATGAGTGGGGCACTGTGGACAGTGTGCAGAGCTGTATGCTCCTGGCCTGTTTCACCCTAGGCTAAAACCCCAAGTGAGGTCTTGCTTTTGTTTTTGAATGACTCCAGCAATCAAATGACTCATTAGCCTGTCATTCTACTGAATTAGGAAGGGAAACATCTGTGTGAGTGTGTGTGCTTGTGTATTCCAGCAACTTTTTTTTTTTTAAGAAAAAAAAACATCGGAAGCACAAACACAAAGGCAAGCAAAAGAATAAAAAGTCTGAGAAAAGTAGTAGTTCTGACAGTGCTGACAGCAGTGACAGCCAGAGTGAAGAAGATACCGCAGACATGTCGCCCCAGGAACTGCTAAGACGGTAGGCAATGGAAGTCAGTGGTTTTCAGGAACCTTTCAAAGGCTCATTAAAATGTTGATATATTTGCTTAGAGGAAAATGTCAAATGATAAACTTGCATATTAAATAGGCTTGTTAAAAAGTTAATTTTTAATTACATATGTAATATGTGAATATGTTAACATTGTGAAAATTCATACCTTACAGATAAAACTTCAAGTGGCCCTTGACCAATTCCCCAAACTTCTCTTTCCACAGTAACCTTTGCTGTTAGTTTCACATGTAACTTATAAGAATTTTTTGCTTAAGTATACACTGGTAACGTGTACATATATGTTTTGTTATGTTCTGTTTTTTTAAAATATATATTTTTATTGATTTCAGAGAGAAAGGGAGAGGGAGGGAGTGATAGAAACATCAATGATGAGAGAGAATCATTGATCGGCTGCCTCCTGCACTCCTCCCACTGGGGATATGCCCTTGACCAGAACCGAACCCGGGACCCTTCAGTCCATAGGCCAATGCTCTATCCACTGAGCCAAACCGGCCAAGGCTAGGGCTGAATTTTTAATATAAATAATATAATTTCATGTAGCATAGAGTGTGAACATTTAGAATGAATAAATACTGCCCGATTGTTTCCAAATGTGGCTATATCAGTTTAGATTATGAAAAGCACCTTGTTATTACATCAAATATAAATGGTAAGGAAATGTTTGCCAGTGTGATGAATAAAGAATGGCGTCTCATTTTAATGTTCACTTCCTGGATTACTAACGAGGTTGAGCATCCTTTCCTATGTGTCTCAGCCTTTGCCATGTGCTCTTTTGTGAATAGCTTGCTCATGTACCTACAGTGTTCTGTTTCCTGCGAGACTGTTTTACTGGTTTTTAGTAATTAAAAAATAATAATTTTGGATATTAATCCTTTGTGTTTAAGTATATTACCTGCCATATAATTTTAACTATCTTTGTTGTACAGAAGCTTTAATTTTTGATGTACTCATTTAACCATTTTTTTTGGTATGTTTTTCATTTTTGTCTTTTAAAGGCCTTCCCTAACTCAAGATTTTATATATATGTAAACTGTTTTCATGCTTTTGTAGTGTTTTTTTAATTTTTTATTTCAAACAGAATAGTGTAACCATCTAACTTTTTCCAAATGTATAGCCAGTATTAGTCAGGTTAAGTAAATTAGCAGTCATGAAAAAAAACCCCTGCATCCCAGTGTCATCGCATAGTGAAGCATTAATAAAATTGAGCTGTTTGGCCTTTCAGTTCATATCTAACTTTCCTTCTCTCTTTTACTTCTGTTTCCAGGTTAAAACACCTTCCCCTAAGGAGGCAATAGTTCAACTCTGCCCAATCTCCTCCATGATGGAAGTCCATTGACTGCTCAGTTATTATGTTGTACAGATCGTATTTATATGTAAATTCTTGCTGTAAAATAATTTTTAAAACCTTGACATTTCAAAGGCTGCCTTGGAAGGTCACAGAAATTGGCTCCTATTTTTAACTTCAGTTAGTGTCAAGAAAAAAATTCAGACTGTACAGTTTAATTAAAATGGATTTTTCTATTTCCTTCTTGATTTTTTATCTCTTGAAACTCTAAAAAAGAATGAAAGGTAAAGACTATTCTCTTGTTTTGTTATGAAGAGAGCTAAGTCCAGACAAGGACAGCTGAACTGATCTAAGGACTGGCGGGTCCTTTCCCCTCCTGCAGTGTTTCCCTCTGTCTGGCTCCTCCCTCTGTTGGTTGATGGCAGCGGAACCCATGGGTGGAACAGTGCCAGGATCCTCAGCCTCATGGTGGGAGTCACCAATGTATCAGAGGCACCAAGACCAAGAGCCAGAAAGTATGGGCCAGCCCCTGGGCCCTTCTCTGAGGCTGCCTCCTCTGCACTGATGAGACCTTTGATAAATGTAAATTACAGAGTTTTCTAATATCAAAATAATATCATAGAAAAATCAGAGCAGTTTTTAAAGGAGAAAGGAAGGAAAAGCACTTCTGCCCACGCAGAGATGGCAACCCTGGGTATTTTGTATACCCATCGTCTTTTTCTAACGGTAGGACTACCACCTGAGTAGCGCTGACATTTTGTCCTATTGTTTTTACTGGTATTGTGATAGATATTTCCCTCGCGCTCTACATATTGTGTGTACCCGCCCCTAATAACTACCTCTTAATTCATCCACAACCTGGGCTCTACCTTATGACCATTTCTCTGTTGTTGATGCAAAGTGGGTTGACTGAGAGCCCCTACAGAGGCAGAGGACACACAGACTGTTCTGGGAGAGGGAGCCAGGAAGACAAACTAGGTCTTGAGATGGGGCCACAGGTTACACACTCATGGCCTGGGTCCTTTTGGGTCCAGAATTTGAGGCCCCTGTTCTCAGAGGAGATGAAGCAGTGAGATGGCCGGGCCTCTGGGGGAGGGGCGGCGTGGCGGGGGAGGGGTGGGGCGGGGCGCGGGTGCTGCACGCGAGGCCACCGTTTGCACCAGGCCCGGGGCTGGCCACTGGCAGGCACAGCTTTAAGATGGCCTCCCAGCCACCACGCCCTAGCAGCTCCACAAAATACCGGTACAAGTATGGGAAGGTCATCTCCCCAAAATACCTGCCCAAGGATGGGAGGACAGCGCCCCAGCAAAGAAGCTTGCAGCTGCCCTTGGTCCCGGGCGCGGAGGGCGCACCAGGACGCAGAAGGCTGCGTTGGTTGACCCTGATGAAGGCTATCTGTGGCTTCAAGAGGCTGATCGCAGAGGTTCGGCGGGGTCAAACGCTGTCCTCCATCAGCCCCCTGGCCATGGGCCAAAAGATGCCCAAGATGCAACAAATGCCGGAAAAGAAGTTCTGGGGCGACCAGGAGCCCCTCTCCAAGGTTAGAGCTGCCCTTGGGGGAGGGGTGGCGGTTTGTTCCCCACACAGGGGGAGGGTGAGAGTGCGAGAGTACCCGTGACAGACTCCTGGCTTTGTTAGGACCCCCAGGGAAGCTGTGCGCCCAGTCCCTGCTTGAGGCACACCTAGTGGACAAAGGCTTAGAAGTGGCTGCCTGCTCAGGGCTTCCCGCTGGAAGTCACTGGGGAAACAGGATTGTCCTGGCAAGGGGATGGGTGGTGGGAACACTGTTTTAAAGCAGCTTCCTTGACCCAACCCAGACTTGAGGTCTCCTGCTGAGCCTCTAAATATCCTCATGGTGACATTCCTAAGTCATGAAGGAGCTCTCCCTATCCATGAAACAGCACCAGCAGCAACAGAAAACTTAGAATAGCAATAATAAAACAAAAACAAAAACCTAACAACACTACTGTGTATTCTTTTTAAAATATATATTGTCACTGAATTTAGAGAGAGGAAGGAGAGGGAGAATGAATCAACAAGAGAGAACCATCGATCAGCTGCCTCCTTCTGGGAACAGAGCCCACAACCTGGGCATGTGCCCCTGACTGAGAACCCAACCTGGGACCCCCTGGTGCACCCAGCAATGCTCAACCAACTGAGCCACTCTTGCCAGGGCACTACTTGGTATTCTCAGTGATGTTGGAGAGACGCTGTATTGATTGAGAAAAGAAAGAAAGAAAGAAAGAAAGAAAGAAAGAAAGAAAGAAAGAAAGAAAGAAAGAAAGAAAGAAAGAAAGAAAGAAAGAAAGAAAAAGAAAGAAAGAAGGAAGGAAGGAAGGAAGGAAGGAAGGAAGGAAGGAAGGAAGGAAGGAAGGAAGGAAGGAAGGAAGGAAGGAAAAGAGAAAGAAAGAGAAAGAGGAAATAATCTGTCAGCTGAAAAAATGTTTGGGGCTGAAAAAGAGGATTTCCAAAGCAAATCCTCCATGAAGGCTTTAACATCGGAGGGGAGAGCTGAAACAAGGGCAGTAACAACACGGAGAGATCAGAAGAGCCGTGTGAGCGGTGTAGGAGAGGGAGGGGGGGTGGCAGAGGAGGGAAAGGCCGGAGGAAAACAAGAAAGACTGAAGTGCTCTTGTGGAAACAGATGGTCAAGTTCAGTGAAAGATTGGAAAGAAATGTAACTACTCCTGGCGAATGCCTGCATTCATTGCAGGGATAGGAGCCAGGCTCTCCTGCACGCACGGGAAACCTGGATCAGATTGAGATCCAGGCCCGTGTCAGCTGTCCTCAGAGCAGATTGCCACTGTGATTGCCACTGGCTGACCCCCGCCCTGCACTGGGGTCTCCATGGGGAAGTCTGTTTGAAGAGAAAGCAAAATGCTTTGCTGTGCTATGAGTTATACTATTTATTCTGATTTTTTTAACAGTAAAGTTAAAGGAGAGCACAGGGATTATATTTTATTTATATTCTCAACAGAACATTCTCAAGATTCAAATTCAACAGATATAAAAGCTTTTTAAAAAAAAACCAAAACAAAAGTCTCTTTCGCACCCCTGCCCTCCAACTACCCTATTTCCCTTTAGAGGGGCAACACATGTTTTTAGTTTCTTTATACCTTACAGAGGTGTTTGGTGAATTTACCAGTACATATATAAATTGAGGCGTACTTTATAGACCCCTTTTGCACCTTAAAATTTTTTTAAATCCTCACCTAAGGGCATGCTTAGAGGCAGGGAGAGAAAGAAAGAAGGAAGGAGGGAGGGGAGGGGGGAGAGAGAGAGAGAGAGAGAGAGAAGAGAGAAGAGAAGAGACATTGATAGGAGAGAAACATACATTGCTTGCCTTCCACACATGCCCTGACCTGGATTGAACTAGCAATCCAGGTATGTGCCCTGATTGGGAATGCAATCGGCAATCTTTCAGTGCATGGGACAACGCTCAATCAACTGAGACACTCTGGCTAGGCTAAGACAGATTTTTTAGTGAGTATATTTTAGGGATCTTTCCACACCAGTGAAGAAATGACTTCATTGGCTTGATGTCCACCTTGCCCCTGCCCAGCATGGCCAACCTGGTGCTGGCGCCTGGCCAGGCCAGGAGGCCCCTGAGGTACTGTGTGGCTGCCACCTGAGTGCCAGTGGGAGCTGAGCTGAGCTATTTTCTGAGATTTCAACCATAACAAAGCTGACAGACCCCTAGTTCTTATAGGATCTGGACCCAAGGACCTTCCACTTTCTCCCTCTGCCAGTGTAGCTGCTCCTGGTTCCCCAGGGGATTAAAATCACAGACCCTAGTGCTGGACCCCAGTTGCTGGGGAGAGGGGGGGAATGGGGAGGGGGAGTTTACTGATTTCCTCCCTGAGGTTTAATTTATGAAACCTCCCCCACCTTATAAAACCAACCCTAAGGAGTATTTTAAATTCACATAGACTTTATGTAAATTTAAAATTAGATAAAATATATTTTGGAATAAAGTAAATTTAAGGCACACACACACAAAGGAAAAGAACTTCCTTGTTCCTTTTTATGAATACAGTACTAAGTATCCCATTGGCTAGCTGTCCTCTGATGGATTTAACCAGTTTCTTGTGGAATCACACTCAGGTGGCTTATGATTTTTTTTGGCCTGATGGTTTTTTAAAAATATATTTTATTGATTTTTTTACAGAGAGGAAGGGAGAGGGATAGAGAGTGAGAAACATCGATGAGAGAGAAACATCGATCAGCTGCCTCCTGCAACCCCCCCCCCACCCCCCAATGGGCATGTGCCCACAACCAAGGTACATGCTCTTTACTGGAATTGAACCCGGGACCCTTCAGTCCGCAGGCTGACACTCCATCCACTGAGCCAAACCCGTTAGGGCTGGCCTGATGTTTTTATAATTCATCAGATTGACAGAAGTTGAGAAGTTCTAGAAAACTCTGAATAAAGGCATGTGATTAACTGAATTACATGTTAAGAATATGTTCAGTTTGTCCTAGCCAGTTTGGCTCAGTGGATAGAGCATTGGCCTGTGGACTGAAGGGTCCCGAGTTTGATTCTGTTCAAAGGCACGTACCTTGGTTGCAGGTTCCCCGGCTCGGCACATATCCTTGGGAAATTGGTCCTAGGACCCTTCCCCCATGCCCAAGATACCGAAATCCATGGATGTTGAAGTCCCTATGTAAAAAGGTGTAGGATTTGCATATAACCTAAGTAATCTTCTCATATACTTAAAAAAATTACTTTCTTTATTGATTTCAGAGATGAAGGGAGAGGGAGAGAGAGAGAGAGATGGAAACATCAATGATGAGAGAGAATCACTGATCGGCTACTTCCTGCACACCCCGTACTGAGGATCGAGCCCACAACCTGGGCATATGCCCTTGACCGGAATCAAACCTTTCAGTCCCCAGGCTGATGCTCTATCCAGTGAGCCAAACCAGCTAGGGCTATGTTTATTCTTTTTTTTAAAAATGGTACTGTGTTATAAAATTCTACTTGTTCATTGCTAATACTAGTATATAGGAAAGTAGTTAATCTTCTGCATATTAGCCTTGTATCCTACAACCATTCTATAATCACTATTAATTCCAGAAGTGTTTTGTTGATTATTTTGTATTTTGTATATAAGTGATAATGTCATCTGTAAACTAAGACAATTTTATCTCTTCTTTCCCAATGTTATACCGTTTATTTCCTTTTCTTGTTTTATTGCACGAGCTCAAATTTCTGGTACAATGTTGAAAAGGAATGGTAAGAGGGAACACTTTACATCATACCTGATCTTAGTGGGAAAGCTTTTGAGTTTCTTACCATTAAATATTATGTTAGTTGAAGGGTTTTTGTAGGTATTTATTTGTCAAGTTGAGAAGTTCCCCTCTAGTTTACTGAGCATTTTTTTATAACTAGGGGCCTGGTGCACAAAAATTTGTGCACTCGGCGAGGGGAGGAGGGGGTCCCTCATCCTGGCCTGTGCCCTCTCACAGTCTGGGACCCCTCGAGGGGGATATCCACCTGCTGGCATGCATGGTCAGCCTGGGTAAAGGGCTGAGGGCTGTTTTCAGGCTGCCCACAGCCCCCTCAGAGTTCTTGCACTGGGGGGTGGGATGGCTGGTGAGTGCAGGCGTGGACGTTTCCTGCTGGGTGGCCCACCATCGCAAATACCTGGTGGGCCCCCACCACTGAAAGTTGGATTGCCTGAACTGTATTCTGACCATTCTCAGTAGCTTTCAGTAACCTGAGCATAAAAAGAAAGAAATTAAATGATAGCATTACCCAATAATCAATGGTATGGTTTTGCTGGCTGGGTGTTTTGGAATAATGGTACTACAAAGGGAAAAAAAGATTGTGCTAAGAGAAAATTAGATAAGACTATCATAGTACACAACTTAGAAAATAAAATTTAGAGATTGGAAAGGAAACAGAAATGTTAAGAGATAACCTATGGACATAGACATAGAGGGGGAAAGGCCTGGGGTGGGGGGGGGTTGGATATGAGGAGGAAGGGGTCAATGGGAGAAACACATACAACAAAGGGAACATCTATGGCCAACCTGCATAGTAGGCTCCGCCATGGGCCACAGAAGCTCCCGCACACCCAGAGCAGGCCACAAGGTTGGATCCAGGCGGCAAGCAGCTGCCGATGAGCCTCCGGGGTCACGTGTGCCCGCGATAGCTCCATTCCCAAGCCCGGCTGCAGGGCCGGGGGCCTGGCTTCCGCCCGGCCATGCAGCCAGCCAGCTGCCACTGCCCCGAACCAACCACCAGCAAACGCGCAGGTGGAGGCCAGGCCTCCCTCTGTGCATTCGCAGGCGCAATCGCTCCATTTCCAGCCCCGCTGCAGAGCTGGGGACCTGGCTTCCACCCACCCTGAAGCCGGCCGCCACTGGCCGGAACCCACTGCCGGCAAACGCACAGGCGGACCTGGCGTTTGCAGGCACCATCGCTCCATTCCCTGCCCCGGCTGCAGGGTCGGGGGCCTGGCTTCCTCCCCACGCTGCAGCAGGCCGCCACTGCCCGGAACCCACCTCCGGCAAACGCTCCATTCCCAGCCCTGGCTGCGCTGGCAAATGCACAGGCGGAGGCCAGGCCTCCACCTGTGCGTTCACCGGCGCCATAGCTCCATTGGACCCAGTGTTTGGGTGGGCTTCCGCCATCTTGGCTGGGCTAATTTGCATACCATTGCTCTGATTGGCTGTTGGGCGTCCCGAAGAAACGGTTAATTTTACTATTTCGCTTTTATAGAGTAGATGAACTAGTGGCCCCATGCATGAATTTGTGCACATTGAAAGGAAATTAATTAGAAGTATTTTAATATCTATTCACCTTTTCTCTATAATAGAAGTGTCAACCAAATTCACAATTGACAATGACAGATCAAAACACACGCATACAATTGGCGTTAGCGAGAGCTTTATATGTATAGCGCATGCGCAAGTCAACTTAGCCTTTTATAGATGTAGAATAAACTTGTTTAATTACATATGCTTTCTGATTTAACTAAACTTTTTCCAGCCCAGTGAAACATTCCAACTTCTCTTTCAGGTAATTGTCAGCAACACAACAGTAAATATCAACTGGAAGCACATTATTATTGTAGATCATGCAGGGAGAACAAAGGGTAAAAATATTTAACTGCAGCAGTGCTTGACTATATTCTGTGCTGTGAGAAAATCTGAAGTAATTTTCAAGGTCCACCATTTCTTACTTCTTTTCAGTTGGATCAAGTTTCTAAGCTTTCTAAATCTCCATTTTCTGGCTAATGAAAAGAAAATAGGATTCCACCACCAAGTCTCCTATCTACCTACTCCAGGACTTCTGTGAGGATCAAATGAAATGAGGCACGGGAAAATGCTTCACAGACATTTGGTTACAGTGTGAAATGTTTCCACCTGGCTATAAAGCAAGTTGTGTTCCTGGGCTGAAGAAACTGCAAGGAGGCTAGTCGTCACTAGGGAGAGGAAGCAGGGTATTGCTACCTGAAGTCATTACCTGGATGGACACTTAGCATATTAGGCTTTTATATATATACTAGAGGCCTGGTGCACAAAAATTTGTGCATTTGGGGGTGGGGGGTCCCTCAGCCCGGCCTGTACCTTCTTGCAGTATGGGAACCCTTGGGAGATGTCCACTGCCGGCTTAGGCCCGCTCCCCCGGAAATCGGGCCTAAGCTGGCAGTCAGACATCATGCTGACACCCCGGGAGCCCTTGGGGGATGTGCACTTACCAGCAGGGATCAGGCCTAAGCTGCAGTTGGACATCCTTAGCGCTGCTAAAGAGGCAGGAGAGGCTCCCACCACCACCACTGTACTGGCAGCTGTCAGCCTGGCTTATGGCTGAGCAGAGGTCCCTCTGTGGAAGTGTACTGACCACCAGGGGCAGCTCCTGCATTAAGTGTCTGGCCCCCGGTGGTCAGTGTGTGTCATAGTGACCAGTCATTCCTAGTGGTTCTGCTGTTAGGGTCAATTTGCATATTACCCTTTTATTATATAGGATAGAGGCCTGGTGCATAGGTGGGGGCTGGCTGGTTTGCCCTGAAGGGTGTCCTGGATCAGGTTGGGTGTCCCTGCTGGGGTGCCTGGCCATCCTGGGTGAGGAGCTGAGGGCCATTTTCAGGCTGCCCAAATCCCCTTCAGGGAGGGGGGTCGGTCCTGCTGGGGTGCCTGGCCAGCCTGAGTGAGGGTCTGATGGCTGTTTGCAGGCTGGTAAGCCCCCAGCAGGGACCCTCACCCCATGAGGGTGTGGCCATCCTGGGTGAGGGACTGATGGCTGTTTGCAGGCTGGCCACAGCCTCTAGCAACCCAAGCTCCCAGAGAGGCTGGCTGGAAGCAGGTATCTGAAGTTTATTTATCTTCTATAATTGTTGCCTTGAGCGGAGGCCACAGCTGGCCTAGGCAAGCAGCTTCTTCCATCACCGGGCCTCCTGTTTACTCTAGCTCTGTGGCTGCCGGTTGCCATCTTGGTTGGATTAATTTGCATATAGTCACTCTGATTGGCTGGTGGGTGTGGCTTGGAATGTAGCAGAGTGATACAATTACCATATTACTCTTTTATTAGATTAGATGGGTTTTGGATTTTGTCAAATGCTTTTTATGCACCTATTGATAAGATCACATTATTTTCTTTTTTAGCCTATTGATGTGATGGATTACATTAATTTATTTTTGAATATTGAACCATTCTTGCATACCTGAGATAAATCCCACTTGGTGATGATGTATAATTCTTTCTATACATTGTTGGATTTTATTTGCTAATATTTGATGAGAATTTTTTCATTTAAAAATATATATTTTGGGAATGCAGACTGGTGCAGCCACTGTGGAGAACAGTATGGAGTTTCCTCAAAAAATTAAACATGGATCTCCCTTTTGACCTTGTGATCCCACTTCTGGGAATATATCCTAAGAAACCAGAAACACCAATCAGAAAGGACATATGCATCCCTATGTTCATAGCAGCACAATTTACCATAGCAAAAATTTGGAAACAGCCTAAGTGCCCATCAGCAGATGAATGGATTAGAAAACTGTGGTACATCTACACAATGGAATACTATGCTGCTGTAAAAAGGAAG
>PVJC01051044.1:0-11608 GCA_004026665.1 Murina feae | reverse complement strand
GAAGACAATACTTTTAACACCAACTACACATTTAGAATATTGATGTGAATTTTTTCTTGTTTATAAAGTATACCAAAAACACCTAATGGGAGTTCAGAACATCCTCAGTCCTGAAGTTTATACACAGATGAAGATGCTAGTAGTACACCCTCTGCTCTTAGAGACCCTGCCCAATCATGGAGGATAACATGAGTAAATACACAATTGTGCTAGATAGAAACCACAGAAACTTGAGAAAGAACCTACAAATTCGTGGAGGGGAACCAAGGAAGTTATACAAGTCTAAAATAATTTATGTGCGATCTTAAAATAAAAAATCTTGAAATGTGTTAATGTAATTATTTGGCAGTGCATGCCTGCTATTGTATATGTGTTAGAATATAATCTGGACCAATTTAAGCCTGTTTATATAGTCTTTATGTACCTTAATGAGTGTGAACATTTGTATGCTTTGCAGCAAAAATATTGCTGTGTAATTACAGATTCCATTCCAGATTCTTCTGAGATATCATGTAATATATACAAGATATGCATACTTAATAAGGAAAATTCTCAATAGTGAAGTGTATCAAGTCCCACAGAGCTTGGACAAGGGAGTGGGGACCTGCATCTAGTTAAAGAATAAGTCAATGCTTTGGAACAAAGGAAAACATTTCTCTACAAAGGATGGGTACATTTTCAAAAGACAGAGATGAGCACAGGGAAGATTAAGGCACTGGAAACCAGGGTGTAAAGTGTGAGAAGTTAGGATAGCATGGAATTGTTGCAATGTAAATTAATAAAACTAATAATAAATATGTATCTTTTATAAATAATGCACCATCTACTGTACTGAATGAAATAATCCTCTTAACAATTTTATAAAAATTAGCATCACTGCCCATTTTTTACCGTGGAGAAAACTGAGCCTCAGAGTGTTTGTGTGAATTGCAAGCAACAGGGATTCAAACTCATAGCCAGCACCATAAACCAGTGTCCTTCACAGTGGAGCACTAGGTGACGCCCTGGAAGGGAAGCTCTCGAGCAGTAAAAAGCACCCTCCACATGCAGTCAGAAACCTGGCTGGGAGTTGCCTGTAGCACTCAGCCACTGTCAGGATTTACAGAAGTTATTTAACATGCCTGGATCTTAGTCTCCTTATTTGTGAAAAAGGAATACTAATTCCTATTTTAGAAATTTGTTGTTCAAGTTAAATAGACAATATATATAAAACCATCTATCACATAGTAGACAATCTTACGTTACTTTGATTCTCAAATAGCAACAACAGCAGCAATAATAAAGTAACAGCTCATTCGTATCAAGTGCTCATCACAGAGTAAGACACTACTCCTAACATGTCATGAAGTATTTCTCTTAATTTTCACAATACACATTGTACTCATTAAAATCACTATTGTGTTTTTAATTAAGAAAACCAAAGTACGGAGAACTTTAATTACCATGCCCATCAAACTTATACCTGACTAGGGGTCCGGTGCACAAAAATTTGTGCACTGGGGCAGTGGGGGGGGGGTGTTTCCTTAGCCCGGCCTGTGCCCTCTCACAGTTTGGGACCCCTCTGGGGATGTCCACCTGCTGGTGAGCTTGGCCAGCCTGGGTGAGGGGCCAATGTCTGTTTGCAGGCTGGTCAAGCTCTCCAGTGGAGACCCTCACCCCAGGGGGTGTGGCAAGCCTGGGTGAGGGACTAAGGGCAGTTTTTAGGCTAACCATAGCTCCCACTGACCCTCCGGACCATCTGCCTGGGAAGCGATGGGGTGGTGCTGGCCACCCCATAGGCTTCCCAGGAGGGGGCCTTGGGGTCCCCCGGATGGTCCCGTCCCCCCCCCCAGGCTTCTCTGCCTGGAAAGCCCATCGGGTGGTGCTGGCCACCCCATCAACCTCCCAGGAGGGGGCTGCAGGGTCCTGCAGGGAAGGCTTCTCCACCTGGGAAGCTCATCGGGTGGCGCTGGCCACCCCATCGGCCTCCCAGGAGGGGGCTGCAGGGTCCCGCAGGCTGGTTCCCTGCCCCCCCGCAAGGCTTCTCCGACTGGGAGGCCCATCGGGTGGTGCTAGTCACCTCATCGGCCTCCCAGGAGGGGGCCGCGGGGTCCCGCGGGCTGGTTCCCTGTCCCCCTCAAGGCTTCCCCTCAGGCTGGTTTCTCACCCCCCACAAGGCTTCTCCACCTGGGAGGCCCATCGGGTGGCGCTGGCCACCCCATGGGCCTCCCAGGAGGGGGCCGCGGGGTCTGGCCGGCTGGTCCTACGCCCTGGAGGCTTCTGCCTGGGAAGGCATCGGCCAGCCCAGGGAGCCACATGCCTTCCCAGGACAGAGGCTCCCAAGATGGCGGAGGCAGCAGCTCCAGAGAAGCCGCACACCAGGGCTGCGGCCTCCGCCATCTTGGCTGGGCTAATTTGCATACAGTCACTCTGATTGGCTGGTGGGCATGGCTTAGGCCATCCCGAAGAAACGGTTAATTTTAATATTATGCTTTTATTAGTTAAGATAAGTATGGAAGCCATAAAACCAGTCTAGGAAGCTGGACATGGAGTCTGCCTGCTTCCACTCTGCACCATCATGGAAGCATAGCTGATTTGGTGGTCAGGGTAGATAGTATAGGTTTTGTGTAGACAGTAAGCATGATGAGGTCTTTGACTTGGGAAATAAACCTTACAGGAGTGGTAAAATCATAGAGAGACAGAATATGAGCTGGAAAAGCCGTTGGAAAGCCCTGGGAGTAGTCATGCATTCACTTCAGCCTAAACTATGACAGGAAATTATCCTTATGCAATTGCTAAGCCATTTTACTTATTTTGAGATTTCTATCTTATTACAAAAGTAGGGTTGGCTTGGCTCTAATTTTTCCCTTTATTTGATCATGTATATTTAACTTACTCTCTATTATGAATATATTTCATGGACTTTTTTTCTTCTAATTTACCTTAAAAATGCACATTTTCAATTGCTTTTTAAATAAATAATTCAAAGATAAATATTTTGAATTACTTTAATGAGAAAAATATGCATTTACCTTATTTATGAGCTCTCAAAAGTTCTGCATATTTCTGCTAAGTCCCAAGATAATTTTAATATACTTTTAACAATTGTTTTTCTTATCCTCTTTATCGTCAGTGGATGTTCAGTTGACCTCTGCTAGCTGTATTTTGGCTGCTTCAGGAAGAAGGCAGTTATGTATTTTCCCCTTGCTCTCAGACATTTGCCACTTTGTTACCTATGACATTTCTGTGCTGTCTCGGATGGTTGGAAGTTGCAAGTATCAGGTCACTTGGGTCCCTCTCAGCAGGACAGTCATTCTCCCTACTGAAATCCAGGCAAATATATTTGTCCCAGATGTTGACTAATCAATTAGGACTAAATGAGGGAGAGGCTGCCTGCAGTTGAAACTTTCTCGCTTTGCAAATATTGTGTTGAGACACTTATTCATCTGTAAGCCCAGGCGCATTTATAGTCACTGGTTTTACAAATAAAATTCAGTTTTATTGATTCTTTGGGAAATTTATATTGAAAAACAATTTATCCTGGATTTCTAATAGCCTAATCAAAGTTATTACTTCTTGAGTAACCATAAATAATCCTTGCTTTTTAACTATAACGAATGAATAGTATATCATTGAGAACAGTCTTAAATTTTTAATAATATAAAAATTGATGATCAGTTATACATTACTTAGAAAAGAGATTCCTCCTTGAAATAAAGTCAAGTATGTGTATTATTTGTTCCTTCAAAACAAATTTCCCTCAAATTTTATACCTTAAAGCAATAAACATTTACTGTCCCGCAGTTTCTGTGGGCCAGGAACATGGGTATGGCTTAGCTGGATGCCTACAGCTCAAGGCCTTTCATGAGGTTCCAGACAAGCAAGGTGTAAGGCAGACTAATTTGAATATTTGACTTGGAGAAGATATATTTCTATGCCCATTGCCTTGTTTTTTGGGCAGGCTTACTCCTTCACAAGGGTTAGAATAAGGATATTAACTTACTGCTGCCTACTGGTCAGAGGCCTCTCTCATCTCTTTGCCACATGGACTGTCTCCATAGGACTGCCTTATGGTATGGGGGCAGCCTTCCTCCAAAGCAAGAAACCCATGAGAGAGAAAACACATTCTCAAGACTTTTTATAATCTGATTTCTGACTTGACATCCCATACTCTGCCTTGTTATATTTATTATAACTGAGTTGATAATTCCAACCCACGTTCAAGGATAAGCAATTACACAAGAGTGTTAATGATAGAAAGGTGAAATCATTATGCAGCATTTAGAGGTTGTATGTCACGTTGTTATAATTTACTAGAGGCCCAGTGCATGAATTCACGCACAGGTGGAGTCTGGTTGGCCTGCCCCATTTGGGGCCAATCGGGCTGGGCTGGCCAGGGTGAGGGATCACAGGCTGTTGGCCAGCTGGCCCAGCCCCCTGTTCAAACTCCTGGTTGAACTCTCAATTAAACTTCCGGTCAAAGGGACAATGTGCATATTAGTCTTTTATTATATAGGATTGTTAAATATTTTATCAACATTGATTGAAGAAAAAATAAATGAAAGCCATAATGTGTTATCCTTAAACTAACTGCTGATATATACGATATATGATATAAGAGCTGGCTTTTGGCGATAATATAAGATTATTTCAGCAATCCTGTAGGCATTTTGTTTCTTGATCAGTCAGTTGAATTTCTAATGTTCTTGCAAAGCATTTAGGCCACAGGATATGACAAAATTCTTACTTATTAAAACTCAGTAAAATATGTTCTTCATTTATTTCTAAAAAGAGTAAGGTGAAATATAAGCATCATATCATACTAAGAAATTAAAAGATACAAAAGACACTTATGAATACATTCATTGAGCTTGATAAGAAAGTTTCAATCAAGTTGTGGCTCCATAAAGCTAATTTCAATTTGGAACAAAAGGGAGGCGAGGAAAAGCAGTTTGTTAAGGAAGTCCACTGCCATGAATCGTGAGGGTGAGAAAAATATGATAAAGTAAAATATTGGAGGTTGCAGAAGAACCTAGTGTAAGAGAAATGAGTTCATTAAAAGGGTAAGTTTAGGGATACAAAAATCAGAGGGAAGGAATTTTTTTTAAGCGCTGAGAATTATGAGTGTTCATAAGGGAATTACCTGTGAAGAGGGAGCAAATGTCACTTCCATTAGGATTGGAAATAAGACTGTGCCTTTTAATATATTCCTAGATGCAAGAAAGCAAACAGACGTGAAATTTGTCTTTCTAAGAGACTCTATTTTCTTTGTTAAGTAATGCAAAGGTTGCACTTTAAAAGAATAGACTGTTTTAGGGGGCTGGCAAATGGAAACAGAATCTAGTGAGCAATGATTTGGAGAGCTTGGAGACTGGGATATCCATCTTCAGCATTTTGAAATCTGCTTTAGGATATAATGCTCAGTTTAACTCCCCATCACTTTGTGTACATGTTGTTGAATTACCCTGCTAATTGATGTCCTTACTCTCTCCTTGGCCCATTGTTTCTGGGGTAAAGATAATCCTCCAAAACCAATACTCTAAAGACCTCAAGGATGTTTGCCCTCTGGCTTCATAATTGATCCCAGTCATATATGAAGTTCCTCAAATTGAGCTATATTGTTTCTGGGGCCTCTCCCTCGGTTGTCATTGTCCTGCTGAACTGTGTGCTGGGGCAAGGCACACAGAGGCAATGCACCTCCCCATCACACAGTGCCTTGAAGATGTAGACGTTCGTTTGCCCACCCTGTAAATATCTCTAAATTAAGCCAATACTTCTTCAATTGTGCGAGAGAATAAGCACTCTGTCTCCTCTTTAGCCATCGTGGTAATTCGCGTAGTTCCTCCAAAAGCCAAGTCAAGGACTCATCTTCCTCCCTATCCTCCTCTTCATCTTTTCTCATAACATCTGGTGCGCACCGTGATTATTACCCATGTGTTCCGGCGTATAAGATCACTTTTTAACCCAGGAAAATCTTCTCAAAAGTCAGGGGTCATCAATGGAGCCGGGCAGAGACCGCAAGTGTCTCTGTTCAGCTCCTCTTTGTGCCGCATACAGTCTCCGTCTGGACTTTTTAACCCAGGAAAGTCTTCTCAGAAGTTGAGGGTTGTCTTATACGCCCATTCGTCTTACACGCCGGAAAATAGGGTGTGTTTGTTACCATGATTCCTGCTGGACTGTAAGCTACGGAACAGCAGCTTATTTCTGAGCGCTAAAAGAATAACAAAGCAAAGAATGAAAAGTATGGCAGTAAAATTGGAAACAGAGGTCTTCATCAAGAGTCAGTGGATAGGTTTAGGAGGAAAATAGAAGTGAATCATTGACTTAATTTCAATTTGAAGCTAAATGCTCTGGCAGCCAAAGCACAGAGGAAAGCAAGAGTCACATAAACAAACGGAAATTTATCTTTAAGAAAGTACTCTTGGTGATATAATGGGCAATATCTTTACTTAGCACTTTTAGAAAAATGTAAAACTTATTGAAATAGAAAGATATTAGCAGAATCAATATATTGAACCACATCCAGCATGACCAGTGGTGAACCTGAGGAGGGGCAGTGAAGGATTAAAGGAGACAGACAAGAGAATAGAGTTGGGGCCAGGTGGGACGCTGTTCTCAGGCAGAGAGACAATGCCACAGCCTGGAAGCCCAGTATTTACTTTATAGCCAGATCTCGTGAGGCAGAGTAAGGGTGTGGTAAAGAAGTTTACAATCTTCTCACGGGTTTCGAATCTACTCAATTACATGCACCTGAGAACCCTATCAAGCTTTGTTTTGGCAGCACTTGCTGCACCTCCTGCAGCCTACATCACTCAGCCACCTGAGACCACAGGTTCAGACCATAAGGTCAAGCTTACAACCATAGCCTCTGGCTATAATTGTGCTGGGAGGGTTTTGCCCTCCAAACTGGGACCTGCATGTGGCTTTGCCAGGAAAGGACCATGCCTTTTCATTAGTCCAAGGCTTGAACGTCTCCAAATGCTGTAGCTGCTCTTCACAATATATAACTTTGAGAGACTTATATTCTGATAAATTTTCAGAATTAAGTTTCTTGCAGAAGATAACCCCTAAGTGGCCGAGTGAATAGACAATGTTATTTACTATTTAAAAATAAGAGAATATCCCCCAAACTGTGGGCTCTTTGAGAATAATTGATATTAAGTCACTCCTTCTGTTTAGAATTAGTCAGTACATTCAGTGAAGTCCTGTTTATATTTAATGTTGATAATGCCAGAGTCATTAGTGTAAAAAATAATGTTTAAGTAGAAGACATTCAAAACAATTTATCATTAATTTGTTTAATTAGCATATATTCTAATAGGGATAGAATCTAGCCATGATTTATTACCACTTATAAATATTACAGATACCTGTCACAGACCCCGTAATACGATTATATGTAATAACTAGTTCATTTACATTTTAAGTATCTGGTTTCAAACCACTAACTAGCCCCAAATTTGTTCACCTTATATTTAATTATTTATTGATGATGGGCCCTTAGACAATGCATAGTAGAAGCTAGAGTGTTTAAACCAAATTAATGCTATGACTGAGAAATGTTGGTGCTTAAAAATATACAAGTTTCATTTTAGTGTAATTAATAAAAATATTTCATCAATTGAATTAATGTGAAATAAATGGTTACATTGCTGTGTTCCTTACCAAATGCACCAAACTTTTTAAACTAACATCATTGAAAATATATATTGTGATGTATATTTTTACCCATAGGTCTTGAAATTTACTCATTTTTGTTCAATAGGATGAAATGCACATGCTATGTGCCTAGTGGCATTTAGAGCTCAATAAAGGATAAAAGAATTATGCTTAAAGGTTCTTATTCATCTAACAGTTTATCATCCATTTTGGGTAATGAATTATGGAGTAAAATAAAAGTCAGAAAATAACATACATCAAAGTGCATGTTGAGCTCATCCTATGGTTAAACAAGAGAGAGAACAGTAAGAACAGAAAAGTTAAAATAAAGTTTTACTAAAAGAGAAGAAAGATAAACCATCTTCCAAGAGAGGTAAATATTAAGCAGAAGACAGAGGTTAAACAATGTGAGAAATAGAAGCTATGGTGTGAGAATGGGGAATACTGTTTTCTTGGCAGAGTAAGGAGTATGGTAGAACCAGTGACATAATGGATCTGAGTCATATAATAGAAATAGCCTGCGAAAAGCTATGTTTTAGGAAAATTTATTGGACACTAATGTAGAAATTCAACTTGCTGCCAGAAGGCATGCTAGTGGCTGCAGAAAATTAACCAACATTTTAAAATTTAAGATATCATTGCAGTTATGTATTGAAAATATATATGTATGCAGCCCTTTGTATTAAAGCAGAAAATGATTTTATAATTTCCTCCTTTAGTCTGTGTGTACAAAACAAATGATGCCAACAATTAGCTATCAATATGCATAGCTTTTGCCTGGGGCTAGATCATTGTGGAATGTCCTCATCTCTCATTAAATGTGAAACTGAAATTAATGAGTTTGTATTACTGATTAGAATAAAAATGTGATTTATATGCAAGTGACCCCAAAGATTTGGAGTAAAATAACTTACAAATTAATTTATATGAACTTGGTAATTTTAAGTATCTATAGGAAACATATGCACATTTTAGGACACATTTAAATTATTCATCACAAATATGTAAAATAAATATGTATGGTAAAATATTTAAAAGTAACATTATGTGAAGGACTTAATAAAAGAAGAGCATTATGTAAAGTAATTATATGTAACTAGAGACTCAATGGATGAAATTCATGCAAGAGTAAGTCTTCCTTCCCCAGGCTGCTGGCACCAGCTTCCCTCTGGCACCCAGGACCCGGGCTTCCCTCTGGCTGGCGGCAGGCACCCAGGATCTGAGCTTCCCTAGCAGCTCCGGCTTCCTCAGGAAGGTCATCCAGAAGGATATGCAGTCTAATTAGCATATGATGCTTTTATTATTACAGACTAGGGGCCCGGTGCACGAAATTAATGCTCGGGGTGGGGGGGCTGGTGAGCATACATGGCCCAGTGGGTGTCCCGCCACCGAGCGGACACACATGGTGCAAAGCGCCCGCCCCTAGCCCCAGGGGCAGACGCTTTGCGCTGGGCGGCTGATGAGTGCACACAACTAGGCGCTGCCATCTTGTGGCTATGGGTACATCCATCTTTGTCTCAGAGTGATGGTTGATTTGCATATTACTCTTTTATTAAATAGGATATTTATGCACATTATGCTATATACAATAATTTGTATAAAATAATATTAAAATAAGAATTATACTGTAGCACAATGCTCCTTTGCTCACTGCTCAAGAGATAATGCCACACTTACATGATTTAATCTTTTTTATTATAATCCCTAAGCATGAAATGACCAAAGTACTCTCTAGCTCTAGCACCTGACTCTTAAGGAATGGTGATCAAAAGATAAAGATCAGGAAACAAAGGTTAAGAAAAAGTTAAGTTTAGCTTAGCATCTTCAAAGTTGTGTCATGGAACTACATAGCATTTGAAAATCCTTGGGGATAATTAAATTCATACCTATTGGTATCTGGTGCCTATTAAAGCATAAACACAGTGCCTCTAAGGATTTAAAATTACTTTTAAAGGATATTAACACAATCCATCATATTCACTTTGGAATGTTTTTACTGTAATAATGTGCTGAATCAACTTTGCTGAGTCTAACCTCTCTTGAATCACTTTATTCTGTTTCACAAATTCTCATTTTGTTGACCAAGATGATCTGAACATACATTTATGTAACTTTTAGAACTGAATTCTCTTTTATAAAGTTAAAAACTGGAAACTTGCCTGGAAAAAGAATCTTCCAAAATCATTTGTCTATTGATATAGCTTTAGAAACCGTCTCTACAACATATCACTGAATCAATAGTTTGTATTCATTGATTAGAATAATGGAATAACAATAATACTATATACATCAGAATAATAATTAAATTATAATGTATTTGGAAGAATTTATTTCAATCAGCTGTACTTCTATCATCTTTTTCTTATAAATAACTAGGTGCCTGGTGTACAAAAATTTGTGCACTCGGGGGTCCCTCAACCCGGCCTGTGCCCTCTCGCAGTCTGGGACCCCTCAGGAGATGTCCACGTGCTGGTGTGCCTGGCCAGCCTGGGTGAGGGGCTGATGGCTGTTTGCAGGCTGGCCACAACTCCCATTGGCCCAACATCCCAGCCAGGCTGGCTGGAATCAGGTTTCTGGGGTTTATTTATCTTCTATAATTGAAACTTTGTTGCCTGGAGCTGAGGCCTAGGCAGACAATGAAGCCTTCTGTTACTTCAGCTCCGTGGCTTCTATAATTGAAACACTGTTGCCTTAAGCAGAGGCCCAGCCAGCCTAGGCAGGCAGTTGCAATGGAAGCCTCCTGTTTGTTCTAGCTCTGTGGCTGCCGGCCTCCATCTTGGCTGGGTTAATTTGCATAAAGCTGCTCTGATTGGCTGGGGGGCATGGCTTGGCTGGGGGCATGGCTTAGGTGTCTCAGAGTGATGGTTAATTTGCATATTACTCTTTTATTAGATTAGATACCTGCCTTTTATTAATTTTTTCTTAGATAATTTTAAGCATTTTTACTTTTAGATAAACTTTAATTGATTTTCATAGTAATAAAGACTACTTTATTTTTATTGTCCCTATTTCAGTTTCAGAAAAAACATAGCAACATACACAAAGTAAGAACACCATGGTCTCAGAACTTTAAAATTGGATAATTTTTGTCCCTTGATTGTTGCTATTATGTCTTCCCAGATCAGCCTGTTTCTGGGAAGCAGTCGAGGCTTTCAGCTCCTCAGACCCTCTTCTGGGTAGGACTCCCCTTTTGCTGCACCATTGGAGGTTTCAGTAGGGTTATCAATTAGAGCCTGCATTCTTTGCCATGAACTCAGTCAATAAGCTGATTTCTAGATGGTGGAGCCAGTCTCCTTTTAGTGAGGAATGATATTAAAGACCAAAATCTGGTGCCCAGTGTGCACATTGCCATTGGGAGGTTGATTCTTGGCCTCCTCAGTAGATAAGCCAGAGTGTGTATATAGGGAAATTATAAATATAAATATAAATATAAATATAAATATAAATATAAATATAAATATATATGTTAATATACACATACACAAGCATAAATACATATACATACAAAACACATGCACACCTGCATGTGATATACACATATGCACAAAACACATGTACACATACATATACAGCATATATTTCAGAAATCATAAATTTACACCAAATGATTAAAATTTCAGGCAATATCCATAGTGTTATTGCTTACTTTTCCTCATTCCATATTTGTATGTTCCTTCTCTCACTTTGAGAACCCTGGCTCCAAACACATTTACTCACTTGATTTTATAGTATCTACTAGAGGCTCAATGCATGAAAATTCGTGTAAGAGTAGGTCTTCCTTCCCCCAGCTGCCGGCACCAGCTTCCCTCTGGTACCCGGCACTGGGCTGCTTCCCTCCAGCACTGCCACCAGGCACTCAGGACCCAGGCTCATTCCAGCCCTGGCTTTGCTCTGGCCCCACCTTTGTTCAGAAGGATGTCCACAATGACACCAGGAAGGACATTTGGCCTAATTAGCATATTACCATTTT
>PVJC01051043.1:0-11599 GCA_004026665.1 Murina feae | reverse complement strand
ATTATGGGTCACAAAAGATTTTCCTAGGTGTGGCCCCTTCATACTCAGGTTCAGATGTACGGGATGCCTCCAGGTCCAGAGACTCTCTGCAGTCCTGTGGTACCAATAGCCTTTCTTCTTTGTTACTTACTCCACTATGTTAGTTACATACTGCCTTTCTCCAGTGCGCTAAATTACTTAATACTCATCTTCTTCTATTCATCCAAAATTTTATTTCTATTCACCAACCATCTCCTCCCTAAATATGTTTGTTCTTTCACTATTTTTTAATTTACTTATTATAATTTTATTGACTTTCAGGAGTGTTGGATCTATACTATTTAATAAAATATTCTCTACACCTCTTCCATAATTTTCAAATATATTAGCACACTGAGAAGCATTTTTACATTTTAATATTTATCTTTTTGGCTAAGAAGGATATGCCTATTTAACCAAATTATTAAGTTTTCTCTTAGCTATATAATTTTTATGTAACTAGCTATATATTTTTATGTAACTTTTAACTAATTCCTTTTAGACATCACTTTTTGTAGCATCTTGCTTCTGTATTTTATTTCTTTTTCTTTCATTTATTTAATCATTTTAGACATACCTATCAAATTGTTCAATAACCTGAAATGCTTCACAGCCCAACTCCCTGGTGCTTGTTGTATCTGCTGACTCTTGCATATGGTAGACTATTTCCCTGTATCACATTATTTGAATTTTGATTTAATCCTCAATAGACTTTTATCTGTGGAAATACAGTGCAGCCAAGGTTGAGGATTTCTTCCTCAAGACTGCTTTTATATTTGACTAGGGGCCTGGTGCACAAAAATTTGTGCACACGGGGGGGGGGGTCCCTCAGCCTGACCTGTGCCCTCTTGCAGTCTGGGAACCCTCGGGGGATGTCTACCTGCTGGCATGTCTGGCCAGCCTGGGTGAGGGGCTGAGGGCCGTTTTCAGGCTGCCCACAGCTCCCACTGACCCAAGGTCCCAGTGAGGCTGGCTGGAATCAGGTTTCTGGGATTTATTTATCTTCTATAATTGAAACTTTGTTGCCTTGAGCCGAGGCCTAGTCAGGCAATGAAGCCTTCTGTTTGCTTCAGCTCCGTGGCTTCTATAATTGAAACATTGTTGCCTTGAGCAGAGGCCCGGCCAGCCTAGGCAGGCAGTTTCAACTCTATCACTGATGCAATGGGAGCCTCCTGTGTGCTCTAGTTCCGTGGCTGCCGGCCGCTGTCTTGGCTGGGTTAATTTGCACACAGTACACTGTACTAGAAGCAGGGAGGTGGAGAGCATTTTATGGGGAGGAAAAGACAAATAAGAAAAGCAGAAGCCGACCAATTATGATGATCATATTTCTATGGCTCCTAATAGGTTTTTAAAATTCTGAGAAAAATTGAATATCAAAATAAATGATTACCAGGATGTATTATAATACATTAATAAAATTTTAAAATCCATGCATCTACCATCATAAAAACACATAAATAGGGAGCAAAGAAAGTTTTTCCATATAGTAGAATCCAACTAATAAATATAAAAACACTGATGGAGTTAGAAAATCATTAGATGTTAAAACCAGTAGGTAAAAGTTTGATGATAGCTGTATATTCATATAGTTTTAAAATATCTCACCCAATACTTATTAATTATAAAGGAGAAATTTTGTAAGTAGAGAAACTTCAAAAAACACCATTTTATCTAAGTCATCAAAGCTAACACAGCCAATTTGGGAGCAAACTGACATTATGTGACTCCTAATAAGATTCACTGAGGAGAATAAACTATCACTTCAATAGGATTCTTGCCAAAAATGCATATCCTGAATCTAATCATAAGGAAACATCAGACAAATAAAAATTGACGAAGATTCTAAAAAGCAGATGACTTAACGTCTTCAATAATTTCAAGGTCAAGAAGCACAAAGACTGAAGAACTGTTCAAAATTAAACACTAAAGATATGTGACAACTAAATTTAATGTAGGATTCTGGATTTGATCCTGGACAGGGAACAACCAATCGCTATTCAGGACGTTATCGGGACAATTGATAAAAAGGATAACATGACAGTATTGTATTAATATCAAATTTCCAGGTTATAACTCTAATATGGTTATGTAAAAGAATGCTCTTATTCTTAGTATATGTATAGACATATTTAAGTAAAAGGTGACATGATGTTTTGATCTTGCTCTCAAAAAAGTTCTCCAGAGAGAGAGAGAGAGAGAGAGAGAGAGAGAGAGAGAGAGAGAGAGAGAGAGAGAGAACACAGAAGCAAATGGTTAAAATATAAACACTTAGTGGAAATGAATAAAAGATATATGAAGATACATTATAAAATTCTTTAAATTCTTCTATGCATTTGAAATTACATCAAAATATACTTCCATTTGAGCCAATATGGTGCAACAAGGACTGCATTCACCCTCTCACTTGAATGTGTGAGATGAAAAGTATACTGGATGAGATTAAAAGATTAGAGTCTACAGAAGAAAAAATCAGTAAACTAGACATAGTAATAGAAACTAATCAAAGGAAACACACACAAAAAACAGCTTTAGTGATCTTCAACCATCTAATTTATATCTAACTAAATTTATTGAAGAAAAGGTGATACAGATTACAGAAAAAATATTTTAAAAAATAGACAAAATTTTTCCATTTTGATAAGAACTACAATCAATCACAAGATCGATAAACATAAAGAAAACTACATAGCCCTAGCCAGTTTGGCTCAGTGGATAGAGTATTGGCCTGCGGACTGAAGGGTCCTGGGTTTGATTCTGGTCAAGGGCACATGCCTGGGTTGTGGGCTTGATCCTCAGTGGGAGGCATGCAGGAGACGGTGGCCAATCAATGACTTTCTCTCATCATTGATGTTTCTGTCTCTCTGTTACTCTCCTTTCCTCTCTTAAATACACACACACACACACACACACACACACACTAGGGGCCTGGTGCATGAAAATTTGTACACTCGGGGTGTCCCTCAGCCCGGCCTGTGCCCTCTCACAGTCCGGAGCCCCTCGGGGGATGTCCACCTGCTGGCATGCCTGGCCAGCCTGGGTGAGGGGCTGATGGCTGTTTGCAGGCTGGCCAAGCCCCCCAGTGTGGACCCTCACCCCATTGAGGTGTGGCCAGCCTACATGAGGGGTTGAGGGCCGTTTTCAGGCTGCCCAGAGTCCCTTCAGGGTTTGGGTCCCTACTGGGGCGCCTGGCCAGCCTGGGTGAAAGGCTGAGGGCCGTTTTCAGGCTGCCCACAACTCCCACTGACCCAAGGTCCCAGCGAGGCTGGCTGGAATCAGGTTTCTGGAGTTTGTTTATCTTCTATAATTGAAACTTTGTTCCTTTGAGCAGAGGCCTAGGCAGGCAATCAAGACTCCCGTTTGCTTCAGCTCTGTGGTTTCCATAATTGAAACTTTGTTGCCTTGAGTGGCCTAGGCAGTTTCCTCCATTGCTGGTGCAACAGAAGCCTCCTGTTTGCTCTAGCTCTATGGCTACCGGCCACCATCTTGGCTGGGTTAATTTGCATACAGCTGCTCTGATTGACTGGTGGGTGTGGCTTGGCTGGTGGGTGTGGCTTAGGTGTAACAGAGTGAGAGTCAATTTGCATATTACTCTTTTATTAGATTAGATAACCAGGGCTCTTCTCTTTAACTCTTTAATGCCTATGTACATGTTTTACACTTGGGCCCAATGTATAGCACCATCTTGGCAGAAAACACAGGAACAGTAGCAATTAAAAAGAGTAAGAATCATACTGTTTTTCTCTGATTTCATGCCACAGACAGTGAACCCCAACTTTCAATTAATGAAGCAAAAAGAATTAGCACCCCCGTTACTTATTCAGCATGTTTTTAATTTCCCCTTAAGTATTAAACAAACTATTAAGACATTTCCACGTAACATTGTTTTCACCCTATAATTTGCGTGGATTTAAAGTCAAGCAATTATGCTGTCAACCTTTCAATATAGTGCTTGTCATTGTGTGCCTACAAATTCTATGTGTCACAGTTCACATGTCCCACACTTGGAAGGTGGTCACACAATCAGGGAAGAGAATACAGGTGTGAGACCTTGAACCTGTAAAGTATGTGAGTGGCTACTTGGAATGACATACAATCTAGGAACAATCCAAACATTAAAAAGGACAAAAATGAGAATAAGCCTTAATGAGTAAAAGTAGAAAGATAGGAAGAGCCTTGAGAAAATCTAGACAGCATTTATGAATAGGAAAGAATGAAAGAGGAACCGCCCCAGAAACTCTCCCACAGGTCCAGGCAGAAAACCAGAAATATGCTGATGTCAATGCATAAGGCAGGAAAGGTCTCAAAAAAAAAAAAAAAAAAAGCAACATTACTAATGGACTTTCAAGAGAAGCTAAAAATACTTGGGGTTACTGACTTGTGGCAAAAGAAGTTGACATGCAGATTAAATGTCCTTCCTCTATTCAGGGAAGGAGAAATGAGTGAGCAGCATGTTTTTTTAAATTATTTTTTTCCGAACAAAATGAGAGGAAATACCACTCATTAGCACTTTACCTATCTGTAGGGTAGTAAATCCCATTGAGTAAAATGTTCTCCTGAAGAAGAAAGGAAGCTTTGAGTTAATTTTACCTCAAATAAAATCCAAAAATGAAACTCCCAGGGAAAATTTAGGAATTCTAGTAATGTTTCCATTTTCTTTTCCATTCTACAAGTCAAAATCAAAAGAAAAAAATTTTTAAAATGCCATAACCACTTTGCATAGTTCTGACCTTAACTTAGTCACCATCTTAGTCACCATTAACTTAGTCACCACATTTTGGTATGGCAGGGGTGGGGAACGGCCTGTCCAAGGACCATATAAGATTTGAGAAATCATTCGTTTGGCCCTGCCAAGGCAACCACAGACAGGACTTGAAATTCAATAAATCTAGGAGCTTTTTACATAGCAACATACATTTATATTAAATTTGTTACACTAAGCAAATGATGTTATAAATATCCAAATGACCCTTGGCAGAAAAAAAGGTTCCCCATCCCTAACTATGTTAACAAACAATGTTCTTCTCTCTGATATAGGAAGATGAAGCCTTTTTTCAAACCCAGTGTATGCAGCATTATTTCAGAATGATTGATATTCTAAATCTTGGCATCTAAAGGGAAAATGTATATTCTACATAAAATGAGTAATTAAAAGTGAGTGATTATTTATGCTTATAGAATTCATAAATTTCTTTAGTCACTAAGTCTTCTAGAACCTACCACCCACAAAGGTAAGCATCTTCTCTTGAACACTGTCTATATTCATATTTATTTGATCCAAACCCCAGTAGTTTTGCTCTTCTTTTCCATCTCCACGTAATATCCTATACGGGTAAAATCAATGATGCTCCTGATCCTCCACTAACAGGACAAACAACACTGAGAGCAAATCCACGGATAAACACCAGCGCACTTGTCTCTCTCTTTCAACCTTGTCTATCTACCCTCCACATTCCAAAATTCATCCATCTTCCCAAAATCCAAGTCTGTTTCTCTCACTCTTCTGTTTAAAACCTTCAAAGCTTCTTAATATCTTCAAGATAAAGTCAAACTTCATACTTTCACAGGACACTCATGGCCTGCTTCTTGCTCCCTCCCCCTTTTGTAGGCTCATCTGTTGTTTTTCCTTAGAGTCACCCAGGTCTCTCCATTCACGATAAACGTGCTATTCCCTGCAGACAGCATGTGTCATACATCTTAACGCCCTTCCTGTGTGATGTTTCTACATGGAGCACTAAGCTCAGCTCCATCTCTAACACCCCAGCCAGGCTGAAGTCTCCTTTGCTTCAAGACGGCTCAGTCATATCTTTTCCTTCAGTTTCCTAATGCTCTCTCCCCAATATGCACCACCCACTCCTTTTCCTCCTCTTTTTCTTTGCTCCACACATGAACGTTATATTTATATATATTTATATATACGTTTATAGCACTTCATGCATATCTTTCTTATAGCACTCACACCCCACTGGCATCCTTTTTTCTCACTTCTCTTCCTCTACTAGACCTCCTTGAAGCCAGGCCTATATTAGTTTATTTTTATACCAACAGCAACTAACAGGGTAGCTCATCTGTAGATGTTCAATAAATGCAAGATAATATATATATATGATAATGAAAGGGAAATGGAAGGATGAAAGGCAGAAAAGAAGTGGTATGGACTGAATGATGGCATTTGCAAATGGGGCCTTAGGAAGATAATTAGAAGTGATAAGAGAGCTTGCTCACTCTCTCTACAAGGCCAAGAAAGTACACAGCAAGAAGGCAGCTGTCTACAAGTTAGGAAGAGATTCTCACCAGGAACCAAATCCACCTTCACCTTGTAAGAACTGTGAGAAAATAAATGTCAGTGGTTTAAGCCACCAGCCGATGGTATTTTGTTTTAGTGGTCAAGTTGGCTTAGATAGGAAGGAAGGAATAAACAAATGAATAAATAAAAAAAAAAGAGTAGGTGAAGTAATGTATACGCCCATGTACACTTTGTAACCAGTAGCTTAGGGCTGCAGATGACGAACCACGTGCAGAGATTCAGTGCGCAGTTCTCTCTGCAGGAGTAACTGGCTCCCTGGAGAGTCACACTGTTGACCTTGCACTCATTAGTACCCCAGGATATATTTAGAACAACATGGCCAAAAGGGAAATGAGTCCTACTAAGGAAGTGATTGTCAGGGTAAAGGCCACAAAGATTCCCCCGCCCCCCATCCTTTACTTGCAAATGTTAACCTCTCCTTTAGGAGACATATGTGGGGGTATTAGAGACATATGTGGAGTCAACAATATTCATGAAATCCTGAATATTCATACTAAGAAAAACTCTTCAACACTAAATTAATAAATAAAAGGAAATACCATAGTGGTATTCCAGCTTCCATACTCAGCTTCCCATTTTGCCTTCCCCTGCCCCACAAAAAATCCATTCATTCTACCACTATGGAAGAGATGTTTCTAAAACTATCTTTCTTAAACATTTCAGTGGCTCTTCATCACCTTCATGATTCAATCAAAACCTGGTGCAACTCATGCTGCATAAAGTGGCCTAAACCATCCTAGCCCAAAAGAATAACACCAAGTCCTCGTTCTCCTCTCACCTTTGTGCATGCTTTTCTTTTATCTAGCACACCTCTCCCAACCACCTATTCCCTAGTCATCCTCCAGGCCTTAGATCATTTTGCCCACAAAGCTTTGTATGACCTCCCAAAGCGAGGCTCTCACAATATACCCTCTATTTTCCTCCAGAAAATTGTAATCACATGTAATTTATTTGCTCACTCCCCTATAGACAAGAAGCTCCTATATGGCAGGAACTAGTTTATTTTCTCTTTTAGCACATGACTGGCAAATAGCAATGCTCATTAAATAATTTTGTTAAGTGAGTGAATTAATAGTAAGGTTCTTGAACTTGTGAATAGTCATAAGTCTCATGACAACTCTACATTTTCATATTATTTTATGGTTGACTGAGCTCATTCATACCTCATTATCTCATTGACCTCATAATAACCCAGTGGAGCAGGGCGAGTTCTAACTAAACACTGGGGAGGGTCCATACCATACAATAGCCATGTCATTTCTCTTCCATATTAGTAGAGCCCTCATTTCCTTCTGAAGTCCACTCCTCCCAAGTAACTAGAATTAATCCTGATTGGCTTGAAGTCATTGTGGTGGCCATGTCAGCCTGTTTCCCTAGAAAACAAGGTCTGAGGCAAAGTTTACATACTAATATGTTATTGAGAGTGAAGGAAGTGAGGTAAAGAAGAATGGGAAGTAACTAAAAATTAATGCTTATCCAGATTGGCCACCATTTCTAAAGAGAGATAAAGTGACTGAGCCACTTGAAATATCTCGACTAGCTACATGAAAACCTTGCTTCTGAATAGGCCACCGTAGCGCGAAATTGAGAGGCAATTAATCTACAAATTTCTTCCCATTCTCTGTCTTCCATTGGTAAAAGTTTGGCCCAATGAGGAGTAACTGCTGGCATGATGCCTCAGCTAAGTGTAGAAGTGATAGGAGGAGCCAGAGACTTAAAGTATGTGGGCTTGCATGGAACTGTTCCAGGGTGCTGCAGCAGCTTCTGCAAATATCCAAGGGCCCAGGAGATGAAAGAATAGGAGGCTTGACCTGAGATAAGGCAGATACAGTGGGACCTCCAAGGACTGGCTTAACTAAGTTGATATTTAGGAAATCTGCTGGGAAAGGGGACATAGTAAGGCAAAAATCTTTAGAGACATTCTTAGAGACACTAGGAAAAATATATTCTATATTGCATTTCATTGATTGGAAAACTCAGGATGCACTGACAATAACTAACTTGTCATAATCTAATTGGTGGTAATGCTTCTTTCATGGCCGTATATAAAATAAAGGTGTATCTTGTAGCCAATGACATCTTGGGATCTATGAAACACAGTAGGCCCTGTGTTTGCCTTCAGACATTGATGTGTAATTATGGGATGCTAGGAGATACAGCAGGCCCCTTTCAACCATGAGAGGAGCTAACTCATAGTCCGAAGATGGCAGAACAGAAATATGGAAAGAATCCGGTTCTTTTCAATAAAGTCTTCTCCCTACCAGACAGATTAAGAAAGAAACTTGAGAACAGGAGACTGACGTGACTTTTCCAGAGTCAAATGGATGGTTAAACAATGAAGCTGAGACTTAAACCCATGTCCCTGGTGTTCTTTCCCAGATAACTATAGCACAATATTCAATGCATTTCACAACTGGCCTGTTTATAACCCTACCTGCTAATTTCTTCCCACATGTCTTTCCTAGTCTCTAGTTGTCTGAAATTTGGGGTTTCTTAAAAGCAGTCTGTTTTCTCATGCTTCTGTAAATTCTAACATTTTAGAAAAGTTGGCCAAAAAATAGTGAAGAAGCTTGCCCATTAAAGATTTATTAGAAAGTGCAAAGATATCTGGGCCTTTACCTCCAGCCTTCTTTTAAATAAAAATTTGATATATTTAATATATCATATAATATAATATATCATAGAGTATATATATTCCAGCCTTTTGAGACTCACCATCTTTTTTCAAAATACTTCAGTGCCACTGTCAAAAGCAGAGCACCAGGCTGCATGTAGATGTGATATTTAAACAATACAACAATCCACACATCACATACCCACTCATCAGAAGAGGATCAGTAGGACAAGCTTGATAGTTTACTAGTATGCCAGCTAAACACCATTCCTCAACCTGCATATACTTGGCCAATCCCAAAGGTCACAGCTACCTGATAACTCTTCCTCAAGTAACTTTGAGATGTTTCCATTGGCTTGCTTTGGCTCATATTACTTTTATTTGCAAGTATTTCAGTCTGGTAAATCACTAAATGTCAGTGGAAGTTTGAAAAATCAGAAAACAATGTCTCTATAATAAGGCCCTGATTGTTCTGAGACAGGGGAAATGATTTATGTCCAATTTTGCCAATATGGCCAAGCATCAAAATAATCCAAATGATCCAAAGAAATCTACTAACACCACAATTTAATGACTTAGTAAATTACTGCCAAAGAAAAAGAATTTAAAAAAAAAAACCCACTAGGACATAAAAACTCTCTATAGAGGCAAAGCAGCTGGTTTCTGCATGTGGGCGTTTCCAGCATTTGCCCATCTCAGTTGGCTGTGAATAATCTAGATGCCATTTCCCATCTTCTCCAGAGTGTCCTGCATGGTTTGAGGCTGTCAAGTCATGGGAGTGCCTTACAACAGCAAGTAAAATAAGACAATATCCCAAGGTGCCAATCACTACCCCAATCAAGACAGCAATCAATGTCTTTCTTCTCTTTATACCCAGCATCACGTGATACCTCTCTTATACCTCCCCTTGATGAAAAGAGGAACGTTGCATATATTTATGGATCTCCTTCCAATAAATAGTTCAGGATGGAAATTAAGCCAATGACTTTTTTGTCTGAATACTCCTAGAAAACCTGACATAGAGAACCCACACCATTTAACAGTGCTCTCTGTTCCTGCTGTCCCTCTCCCTTACCTGGGGACGTGGAGTTGGGATGTGGCAGAGGCACTCCCCCAATCTTACAATTCCCCCAGGTTTTCAATAGCACAGAATTAAGTTTATGGATGTGTCAGAGTACTACAAGCCACCTGCTGGAAGGCTCATGAAATCTGCTCTTCTTAGGAGATAAACTGCAGGTGTCTAGTTCATTATGTCCTAAGCAGAACTGAGTGGAAAAAGTGAGACTATGATAGTGATTGTAAGTGCACTTAGGGTTCTTTGCTGTGTGGGAGCTGCCAAGTGAAGAAATACATTAGTCTTGCTTTTCTACTCACCTCTTCATGAAGTGATCACTTAAATGGGTTCTCAGAGTTCAGGGAATTGGAAGACCAGCAGTAATAAGAGAAATGCCTTGAATTTCCTTCCAAGGTCCTCAAAGGGCTTCACACACATTATTACCAGCCCTCCCAGGTCCCAGCACTTTTACCCCCGAAAAAGATGTTAGCTGTATGGGGGAGAAATCTTCCCTTATGAGCAAGGAAGAGGGAGAGCAGATACTGTGGTTCCTGCAACTTCTGGAGCCCAGGATTCTGAAACTCCAGTACATCAGTGAATGTTTTGGTATTTTAGAGTACACAACTCCTTTTAGGAAAAGGAAAGAGAGATGGCAGTGTTGACCCCAGATTCCCTCTCTGAAGGGAAACATCTGGAAGTCAACCTAAATGTCACCTCCACTTCTCCCACCCTTGATCCCCACAGATCTGCACATGTGCGCGTGTGCACGCATACACACACACATGCACACACACCCTTGGGTAGCTCTGAGCTATTTTTGACCTTCAACCTCATCTGCCTTTCACATGAGGCTCTGCATTAATTATGACACTTCGTTGAAAACGAACCTCCTGACAACCTCAGCCTTGAGAATGAAAGGAGGATAAAGACTACACCAATTATAGGCTGTTAGCCCTAATTAATGCCCACATCCTGCACTTGGTATTCTAGACACAATCATCCCACTACTTGGTGGAAGAACTCAATTCACTCTATGGCACAGGGACCAGCAATATTAAGGTCATCACTTGCTCATCCCCAGGGAACATGATCTTTCAGGCAAAGAAGCAATTTAAACCAGGAGGAACACATAATTCTGTGTTTCACTTTGAAAAATGTCTTTTTTTTCTTTGACATTCTTCTGGCTCATCTTCTTTTAGGGGACAGAGAGTACTTCCCTTTAGAAACCAAAAATCCTTTTCCTTCTTTGGTTCTGGACCTCAAATCTATCTTAACTAATAAAAGCGTAATATTATAATTAACCGTTTCTTCGGGACGGCCTAAGCCACGCCCACCAGCCAATCAGAGTGACTGTATGCAAATTAGCCTAGCCAAGATGGCGGAGGCGGCAGCCCAGGTGTGCGGCTTCTCTGGGGCTGCGGCCTCCGCCATCTTGGGAGCCTTGGTCCTGGGAAGGCATCCCACACCCTGAGCCGGCTGATGCCTTCCCAGGCGGAAGCCTCCGAGGGTGAGACCCGCCTGCCCGGCAGGAGACTCCCTCCTGGGAGGCCATTGGGTGGCCACTCTAATAAGCAGCCTCCCGACTTAGGTTAGGAAGCGCCCACCCCCC
>PVJC01051042.1:0-11593 GCA_004026665.1 Murina feae | reverse complement strand
TCGCAGCGTCTATAATGAAACAATTGTTACTGTTACTGGTTAGGCCGGAGCTGCTCTCTCCTTCAGCTCCGGAGGATTCTATGATTGTTACAATGTTTCAAAAAGCTGTGTTTCGCTAGAGGCAGTTTAATCGGAGCTGAGCTGAGGGACGCAGCTTCACTTTCGCTGCTGCCGCAATGGAAAGGGCTGTTTACTCAGGCCCGGGAGTGGCGGCCGCCATGTTGGCTGGGCTAATTTGCATACAGCCGCTCTGATTGGCTGGTGGGCGTGGCTTACCCTGTCTCGGAGAAACAGTTAATTTTAATATTTCGCTTTTATTAGTTTAGAAATGAGTATTATTATTTTTAAAAATTATTTATTGTTTAAAATATTACATATGTCTCCTTTTCTTCCCATTGACTTCTCCCTGGCTGTTCTCATCCCCCAGCACATACCCTCACCCCTCTACTGTCTGTGTCCATGGGTTATGCTTATATACAAGCATACAAGTTCTTTGGTTGATCTCCTACCCCCACTCCCCACCCCAACCTGCCTTCCCTCTGAGGTTTGATGGTCTGATTGATGCTTCTATGTCTCTGGATCTATTTTCATCAGTTTAATGTTGTTCACAAATGAGTGAGATCATGTGCTATTTTTCTTTCTCTGACTGGCTTATTTCACTTAGCATAATGTTCTCCAGGTCCATCCATGCTGTTGCAAATGGTAAGAGTTCCTTCTTTTTTACATCCTTTTTTTTTGAGTGTCTAAAAATATATTCATTGCATAAGATACATACATGTAAGGTATGTAGAAGTTAAGAAGTAGATTTAAAAACTTGGCTTCTCTGTCTTACCAGAAAAAAATATTAAAGAAAGCAACAAAAAGCCTCATGCCTTTAGAATCCTGAATGCAGGACATCATTCTCTCCACAAAACATTTTATGTGGTAGGCATGAAACATTTCCATAGGAACAATACCAATGATGAGGCAATTTGGAGAAGGTGGGTTCTGTCCTTGAAGAGCTACTTCATTGAAAAACATACCATTCAGTGAACAGAATCAGACAAATTGCTTGTTTTTTTAGGAAAAAATTAGCAAATTAAAAGAGTCTTCCAAACTAATATTCCAATGAATACTAACTCCGGGAATGATGTCAATAGATGCTTCAAAAATAAATTGTGCAGGATCAAGAAATTTGGGAAGAGACACATAGATTCTGTTCCTGGAGATTCTAGTGATATTAGTTCTGAAGTAAAGAAACCTGTTAATGTTTTCCTAGTATTTCTGAAACTTATTGGAACACACACACATAAATATAGGTACACATGTATATATAAGGATGCATGTTAATTAATACATATAATAACTTGAGGATCTGAGTTTGGGAGATATTAGGAAAATAATTTTTCTACTGATTGTTTTAGCTTTGCATGATCATAGCATTTTATAAGATTTATTAATTTTACTATGCTATATGATTTTTAAATATTACTATGCAACATTTAAATTAGACATATTTAAAATATAAATGAAACAGAAGTACAAAGTACAAGAAAAAGATTTTATGCACAATTCTGCTTTTATTATATTCTACTCCCCTAAAGAATCTTTGGGTCTGAACTTACTGACTTAAAACCTCAACCTGGAAGTCTAGTGTTCTCTGCCATCTGGACCCATCTGCCCTCTCAACTTTCTTTCTTTCTTTCTTTCTTTCTTTCTTTCTTTCTTTCTTTCTTTCTTTCTTTCTTTCTTTCTTCCTTCCTTCCTTCCTTCCTTCCTTCCTTCCTTCCTTCCTTCCTTCCTTCCTTCCTTTCTCTCTTTTTGACATAATTGGACTCAACACTGCCAACTGGATATAATGAAATCCATCTATAGACTACTTCATTCAAATGAACATCTATAGACTACTTCATTCAAAAACAGCAGAATACACATGTTCCTCAAACTCACATTGAACATTCACCAAGATAGTTCACATTCTGGGCCATAAGATGTACCTTACATTTCAGAGAAAAGAAATTATACAGTGCATTCTCACAGATAAACGTGTTTCTTACATGATCACATCTAGGCATAATAGCCTTACTTTTTGCTTGGTGGGATCTGAATTCTTTTAAAGTTACTTCTACTGAGGCCCTTGTGTCCACCAGACCCTCAAGTACCACGTGACAGGCCATAAAACAAGCCCAGGTCACTGTTAGGACGCAGAGGCACAGCTATCAGCACCTCCCACAGGCAGCTCTTCCATGGAAAGGCTGTCCTTGCTCCTTACCCAGAGGATGGTTGACTCATGGTGTTCCAGGCTTCGGGCCCTCTTTGTTCCTTGGCTTGTGACTCGGCTCCTTCCTGCTTTCTTTAGCTTCGCTTCTCCCAGCTGGGACTTGTGTTCCTTATTTTATCCCTGCCTTCCAAGCGGTTATTATTATTACTTTTTAATTTTCATTTTCTTTTTTTTTTTTTTTTTGCTTCTGGCTTATTGCTGATACGTCTTTCATGTTTTGCCCTCTGCTCTTGGCCATGACTCTGACTAACTGGAAATTGCTGATGAAGTGCTGGTGGTTACCACCTTGAGTGCTCTGACTCTTCTGGCCCTGGCACAAGGATGACCTCATCTGGGCTGTCACAACAGTGATAGTTCCCTTTTCTGAGCTGTTAGTGCACATGTGCCCTGTACTTCTTACTTACTTGACATTTGCAAACAGTGCTTGCTCTAGTGAATAAAATCATTAAAGTCCAAAAAATTAGATTAGGTTTAAGGGATTCCAAAGAGTATGGATCCTCATATAGAATACAGATCTGTACAAACACTGTTTCAGTGAATACTAGGTATTCTCGAGTTTTGTTAAATTATACCGCAAGTTGTTCATAGTCTCTGGTCTGGGTTGGCCTGGTTCCAAGGGGGTAGCTTAGAAAATATCAGAGGTAGAAGGTGAATATTTATCATTAGCGATAAGGAAATGTTGGCATTACAAAATGGTTATGTAAGCCAAGGCTCAGTGGTGGGAGAAGAATGACGAGAGATCCAGAAATGCAAAAGAGAAAGGATACGTCTACCCTCCTTCTTTTTTCTTTTTCGTCTCAATATTACATATTTTTTTAATGAGCAACAGTGGGATAAAACACTTAGGTGAGAGATAAAGTAGAAGTGGTCAAATTATGCCTCCAGGAATTTTCTATGCTGCTGCATGTGCTGCATGTATTGTGTAATGATGGAAAGAGAAAGCTAAGACCTGTTATTTATTAACGGGCTAATTCACATTAAAAACCATCCAAGGAAATCATGAGCACAGTTGTGTTTCACCCAATGTGAGAAGTAGAGGAGGTGTATCTAAGTAGGGAAAAAAGCAGAAAACGAAGTGAAAAATTATGATTGCTCTAACCTCTGTCACCACCAGTCCTTTCAGTTGATCACCTCTCACTCCACCTCCTCTTCCTGGTCCTCTGGCAGGAAAGAAACTACAGGAATAGATTCCAAACTGGGTTCCTTCAACATAGTGTACGGAGCTTTTGATCAGGGGAAAAATCCTGAAGGCCTTTGTAATTGCTGATCTCTCAACGTCTAAGGCAATAAAGAGAGAGCAGGGCCTCTGCTCCACAAAACATAAGAGGCAGGCACAGTTTACATGCCAGATTGTAGTGGAAACAGACAAGAGCAAAAACATATATGATTCTCCTTATAGAAATGATTTTTAACAAGAATGGAAACAGATCATGCAATCCTACTTAGTACATTCTATCCCTGAAATAGATTTTCAATCTTTCTATTTTCTACCACTTTCCAGATTTTTGTATAGTGGACAAAGTGTGAGTCATAATGGACTAATGAATAACATTTCATTTCATAAAACGTTTATATAGCATAATGGCTTTCAGACTTTGAGTGATTCCAGTCGGCTGTGTTCTCAGAACACCTTTTTCTTCCTTCTGGTCATGTAACCTGACAAGCCCACTCTGCATTGACTTTCAATCTCCTGGGGGTCTCCTGTCCACATATCACATGGACCTTACCAGAAGACATAATAGTCCAGAAGACATATTATGTCCCAAGTAGGGCCAACTAGAATAATCTTTTTCACTTAACATATCAACATGTGGGGAGGAAACTTTCATTTTGGAGAATGTGAAACTGCATTGCTGGCCAAGATGTTTCCTGATAGTTGGGGAGAAGCCAAGATGGACCTGGGAGACTGGTGGTAAAGGGATCTTGGTGCTGCATTTCTTTTTTTCATCTTATGAGTTACACCATAACATGAGATGGTATTCCCACCTACATGAACAGTGAATTCCTCTTTTAAACTTGTGATGGACTTCCATTACTTGCAAGAAAAGAGTCATAATATAATGTGTAATGAGAAATTTATGAAAATGCATTGAATTCCCCCCATTGCTTTTGTGTATGGGAGTGAGGAGAGGAACTGTAGGGAATAACCTCAGAGAACATCTAAACACTGACTTAAATGGCATGTTTGGAAATGTGTGTTCATTCAGGTCTGAGTCTCTCTGTAAACCTATTTATCCTTCTGCCCCAGGGCCTAGCAACAGCACCACAGCATGAAAGCTCAGTTAATGCTTCCTGAGCAAAATGAATTGTAGAATGAAAAGAAGAGGTATTTCTGCAACTACTGTCTAATCTGATGACATTGGCTTTGTGGAAAGAGTGGGTTTGAGGTGCATTTTGCAATGGAACTCACTGTCTTTTCTGTTAAAATCCAGAAATCAGTCCTCTGTGGGGGTGAGTGGGAGAGTGGACAATTTACTTATATAAGACTTTACTCAATCCAACAACCTCAAAGTGAAGAATATGGCTTTAGTGGTAAGTGAAGTCATTTTTATTTTGAAACTGAGTCTTAATTTTACTTAATATGGTTCTTATGAGGAACTCAGGAAAAAAATACATAGATCGTTATCTACTGGCATATAGTAAATACTCAATAAATGTAAGCTATAACTGGAAAAACAAACTTATAAAAAACACTCACCAAAAATCACAAAGTTTGCTTAATTGGCAAGTTGCTTATTAATCATCAAAATTTATCATTATTTAGTTCTTGCCTCTAAAAAAATATAAGATTACGTCCACAGAAGAATGGGCCCCACCATATGCTTCTTCACCTCTTCCCTTTCTCTCAGTTTGCATACAGCTTTGTTTTTATTTCTAAAACTCCTGATTTTGACATGTGTGTGTGGGCGAGGTAAGGTGTCTAACTGTGTTGGGGGCATAATGATTGCCATAGTATTATGGCTATTGCTTTCCTTCATTTAGTGGAGAGCTCTGTTCCTGATAGTATCTGTGGGCAACAACATTTCTTTAAAATTGATTACAATTAAAATTATAATTTACTTCTCTTGTGATATCCATAAAAAGACAGGCACGGAGCTACTTTGCTCTGTGTGTGTTGGTTGGGGGTCTCCAGTGGGAGATCTGAAAACAGAAGAAGAGACGATGGGATACTAATTTCCCCATCTGTCTCTTTACTGGTCTATAGGATAGGACTGATTTCTCATTGTTACTGTGGGCTACCCATCTTCAGACAAGCATTCTCCTCTACATCTACCTCTAATGTAAGAACTTGTTGAGTTCTGGAAACTGAGCCCTTACTTCCCACTTCAGCTCTATCTCTTCAATTTGTAAAAAATATATTTTATTGATTTTTTACAGAGAGGAAGGGAGAGGGATAGAGAGTTAGAAACATCGATGAGAGAGGATCATCGATCAGCTGTCTCCTGTACACCTCCTACGGGGGATGTGCCCGCAACCCAGGTAACGTGCCCTTGGCTGGAATCAAACCTGAGACCTTTCAGTCTGTAGGCCGATGCTCTATCCACTGAGCCAAAAACGGTCAGGGCTATATCTTCATTTTTCTTACTTGGGTGTTTCAATGTTCTTTTCTGATTTCTTTTACCCTGCCCACTGGCTGTCATTTAACTTTTCTCCATTACTCTTTTGGAATGTACCATCTACTTCCTACTGAAATGGACTGATACAGAATCTAATAGCTGTCGACACCTCTTACCTAGGTCAATAATTTCATTTAATTTTCACTTCAATACCTGTTAGCAGTACATGCTATTTTGAAACTAAACTAGAAATCAGAGAATTTTATTAACTTGTGTAAAGGCACCTAACCAATAGGCAGAAGAGCCTAAATTCAAAGCTGAGTCTTGAGGAAGAGTCTAGGACTGTATCCGCTATCCCATGCTATATACTAGAAAAATTCAGGGATGTTGTGCTTTGGTCCAATGTATCTGAAAGAAGATCTGATTTACTACTTTAACTACTTATAACAATCTTAAGAAGTGTATATATTCAAGTCTTTGAACACACACATGCAGTGCTACCTACGTGTTCACTTCATTATGTCTTATAATTGATTACTAGAGTCTTAAGCTCATCTTTTTCTCCCTTTGCTAGAATAATTGTTAGAAGAAATTTAACTGACCCACATTGAAGTGTACTTGTCCACAAATCTTTATAAGCATTCATTTGTTCTGTAAATGTTATTCTAGATTTTTTTATTTCCAATAATTTGAATCAACCTTGACCAAAAATTATTTTACTTACATGTCTGAATATCTAAAGGACCACAAAATCACATTTGTCAATCTCAATTCTAAATTTAACAAAAATTTATTATTTTTCCAGTCTCCTTTCAGTCCAATTGGCACTGGTCAATAATGAAATTGACATAGTTATTCCTTTGGCCTTCTTCTTCTTCTTTTTTTTTTTTTTTTAAATAAATCCAAACATTATGAACTTGACATTTCCCCTCAAATATCATTATTTTATTGCACAGGACAGATACTTGAAATTATCCCCCATGATTTTCTTGAATTTCTTCCTGAACTTGTTTTTTTAGGTTAATCAATCTTGCACTTTCTTTAATTTCCTAGTGGTCTTAAACTATCCAGCTCATCAGTGAGCATTTTCTTCACTGGGTTCTCTAACAAAAACCAAGGCACAGCTCTTCAGCCCCTCTGCCATGAGTATGCTAAATTCCTGAAAAGAAAACTCGCCTTTTCATTAGATTGTCTACCATTCCAGCAGTTATTGAAATTGAGCAGATTGCTCTGATGATGATCATGTCAGTCAGGAAGGTCCTGGTGATATCATCAGTTTTTGAACTCCCAAAGACAAAGTTAATCACAAAGTTTGTCTTTATTTCTAAACTCCTGATTTTGACCTGTGTGTGTGGGCAAGGCAAGGTGTCTAGCTGTGTTGGGAACACAATGACTACCATACTATTATGACCTATTGCTTTCCCTCATGTAGTGGAGGGCTCTGTTCCTGATAGTGTCTGTGGGCAGAAAAATTTCTTTAAAATTGATCTGACAATTACAGTTCTATGAGCAAGGCCTTCTTTTATCAGAGGAGAAAACATTGGAGTTTGGAAGCTGTGAACTTGTATATGCTATTCTTTTCAGGAAGTTAAATTAATTATAAAGACTAAAGATAGTAGCTGCTTTTTTTTTTTTTTTTTTTAAATAGCATGCTAATAGTTTGTCTTCAACTTCCTTGAGAAGACAAAGAGACATAATTGACATTAGGGGAAGGACTTTTGAAAACTACAAAGACTGTTGTTTAACTTGATTCTCTGTCTACTATCATGATTTCCCACAACTGGGTCTTTAACTGGGAATAGGAAAATATTCTTATTCCAAGGCAAGTCACTTTCTGGCTTCATGAACTCCATTTAGTCTCTCTTTATTTACCCTACATTTGTTACCACTAGAATTGACTGATACTGGTGCTGTTCTCTAGAATATTCTTGCTACATTTGCCTTTTTTTTTAGCAAGTTGTTGTTTAGCATATGTTATAGTTACTATTCTAAGGAGGAGACTGCCCAAATCAAAATTGTATCACACATAACACTACCCACAAACTGTACACAAAGACTGTTGATAAAAAGAAGATGGGATTCTCCTCACTTTTATTGTTATTATTCTGTATTGTACTTGTTTTCTATTGCTGCATCATAAATTATCACAAATTTAGTGATTTACAACACCATAAATTTATCATCTCATTGTTTCTGCAGGTCAAAAATCTGGATATGGCATGGATAGAGTCTCTGCTCAAGGCTGCAATCAAATTGCTGGCTGGGGTTGGGATCCTCATTAAGCTCACTAGTTGTTGGCAGAATTCATTTTCTTGTGGTTGTAGTACTGAGTTCCCTATTTTCCTTCTAGATGTTGGTCAGAAACTACTCTCAGTGCCTCAGTGCTTCTGACTTTCCTTGGCAGATGGACCCTCCATTTAAAATCAGTAACAAGGGCGCCAAATCTTTCTTATGCTTTGAATCTCTGATTTGAACTTCTGTAATCAGTTGGAGGAAACGCTGCTTTTTAAGAGATTATATTATTAAGTCAGGCCATCTGTATTATCCCCAATGAATTGTAATTACATCTCCAAAATCCCATCACAGCAACCCTTAGATTAAGCTTCGAATAACTAGGAGACTATGTGTCTACACCACAGTCCTGGAACTTTGTGGAAGTATCTAGGGGTTCTGCTTACTACATGTCCTATACTATGCACATGTATGTGTGCTTACATAAGAGATATCTAGAGACAGTAAAGAAATTGAGAGACTCAGAAGAGTGTTATAAAATTAAAATAAAAAACAAAACAGAAAAGAACTTCCTTCTTCAGTTCTTGGTTTACTAAGTGTAGGAAAACTTTCAGGGATAAACTCGGGAAAAAAACTTGACTTGGAGGACAATGTTTGCTTCAAAAATGTTGGGCTAAGTAGAAAAGCACCATGTATAACTAATGACATTTGTGACCCAATGGAATTGAGACTCTTATCCATTTCTTAAATCTTGATAGGGCTCTTAAAAAACACAAATTTATTTATTTATTTATTTATTTATTTATTTAAAAAATAGTATAGACAATCGTTGGAGCAGAGATTTCTGCCCCAAACAGTTGGCAGTCATTAATGATTTCCACAAATGGTATATTTTTCTGTTCCAATCCATAGAATTATGTCACATGATAGGTTGTAAGTATTTAATCTTGGTGGAGAATGTCTAGGGACCAATAGCTCAGGATCCTTGCAATATCCTGCTTAAATGCCCGAGTTCTTTTCTCATTTTGTTTGAGATTGATATTCCATTCTTATACTTAGTTTTCTTCTTAAACATCTCCTCCAAGAGAGCCCTCCCCTCTGTCCCTATTTCATAATACTTAAATTTCTTGCTATTTGTGTTTATTTTTTTGGTCACCTTTATCTGAAATGTACCTATAAAGCCTGCTTCTCTGTCTGTATCTCAATCTCACCTAAAGGAACCCCTATTTGTCCAGTTTTCCACAGACAACCCTGTCAATCATCCTAAATTCATACTCTATTTCAAAGTACACGTTCAGTCTACTGTCAAAATCTGCTAACCACTGGCTTCAAATTACCTTCAGAATTAAGTCCAACCTTCTCAGTGTATAAAGTGCTGCTCCCTGCCTACATTCCCAAGATTATTCACCTTGCCACTCTTCCCAATCATGTTGACTGTTTTCAGTTCCTCAAATACACTTCTTATTCCTCTGTGTTTTTTTTTCATGTTGCTATTACTACATGTAATAATGATTCTATCTCCCACACGCTTAACTCACTTCTACTTATTCTACTTATCATTCAAAATCAAAGGCAGGTGTTATTTGTCCCCAGTCCCCCATCACCTATTACTAAATGTGTGAGGTACACTTTCTTATGCTTCCGTAGTTCCCTGTACATATATTTCTTTAAAAAAAATTTATCTTTATTGTTGAAAGTATTACAGATGTCCCCTTCCCCCACCCCTTGTTGCCCCCTTTGATTCAACTCCTGCCTATCCCAGGCCTTCACCACACTATTATCTATGTCCATGCACAATGCATATATGCATATATAAGTTCTGTACATACATTTCTTTTATAGCACTTTTTAAACTTAATGATACCTATTGTTTTGTTCTGCTTCTCCCAAAGAGAAGAAAAGTTGACGTTAGAAATTTTGTGTTTATCACTGTGTGCCTAGCTTCATGAATAGTGCCATTTCATGAATGAATGTGTGAATGAATAGATGAATACCAAGAAACCATGTACAGAGTGACTCATTTCAACTGTTAAAAATGTTATGAATACTCCCTTATACTTCTATTTTTCAGGTAAAAATAATCATGTAGTCAAGATATTACAAGAAAATACAGTGAAACAGTTGCATTCCCAAGGGCATACAGACATTGAACTTTTCACATTTCTTGGATTTCTGTTTGTTTATCAAAATGTATATTTCTTTATTTTTAACTGTGAAGATGGAGCAACATGCATTTAAAAAAATCTTCATTTTGCAAAGGAGACCGACCATGTATACGGACAGTGCCTTTGACTTTGAAGATGATATGGAATGGAAAGCACATAATTGCCCCAAATTCCACAGGCATGTGCACATGAGCCTTGGTTGATGTGGTTGTGAAGTGTGGGTTGATAGGTCTGCATCCAAAATGCATTAATCTTGAGAAATATAAACATCTGTTACTAATTTAAGCAGCTTTTCATCTTGGCTTTGGTAGTTAGACAAATTTCCCTATATATTTCATGAACAAGAAGACTAGGAAAGTCATTGTAAATTGCCAGTCTACATCTACATAGTACAAAAGACATTGGGAATTTGTTGACTGTCTACTCATTCGATGAATTAAGTCAAACAGATTTATGCCTTTGACCTGAATTAATAAGCTTGATGGTCTACATTGATCAAATAAACTGGAAAAATTTTAAATCCGTATTTCAATTTTGTTTTGCATACAAAGACAATAGAAAGCACCATGAGGCTTTCAGAGGAAACAAGATGGCAGCATAGGGTAGACACTGTAAATGCAGCTGTGAACAACTATTTCAGAAAAATCACGAAAAGAACACACAGACACCACTCGCACCCACAGGAAGGCTGGCTGAGTGAAAATCATACAACTAGAGAAGAGTCTGAGACTCAGAGGAGCAGTGGAAGCAAAGTACAGAGGTACGGAGGCACGCGCACGGGGCTCGGGGAAGGGCTGGCGCCAGGGGACGCGGTTCTTTTCCAAAACGGAGAGAGCCACAAGTCCCCAGTGGCTCTGAACTCCAGTTCCAAGCGAGTTTCTGAGGACCCAGACACCCGGAGAAGGGGGACTGACTGGCACCGGGAGGAAACCCAAAGCGGGTTTCTCTCAGCGTTGCTTGCAGCAATTACCATGGGACACAGAGACCTGGTGTCTCTCAGCGTAGGGCTGAGAAGCGCCATAGCTATTTGCTCTGCTCTGCCCTGCAAACTCCCCGAGGCCCCGCCCCTCCCAAGCTGTGACAGAGGCTTTTGCAGATAAAAGACTAAGTAGCCTAGGGCAAAGGCTTAATCAACGCCTCCTTAAAGATACAGGAGCCAGCCTCACCCAGTGGCCAGAGTGGGACTAACCTAAACAAAACAGATCCACAAGGAACACACTCGGGGCAGATGCAGTGAGCATAAAATCTCCACTGAAACAACTCTTGCCCCATAAGGGTGTCTCCAGCACAGAAGTTCTCCCACTGTAGACACAGCTGACTCTCATAACCAAGTGGCTTAGAGGTTAATCCCTCGCAGTGATCGCCTAAATCAGAAAGGG
>PVJC01051041.1:0-11600 GCA_004026665.1 Murina feae | reverse complement strand
CTTTTCCTGCTCCCTGATCCCCGGAAGGGACCTGGGAAGCCGCCAAGCAGGCCGCCAACTCTTTCCCACTCACCCGTCCCCTGCTGCCTTCCTTTCCCACTTCCCGGTGCCACCAAGGGGTCTGGGGAGCTGCCAAGCAGGACCCCGGCCCCTGCAGCCTTGCTTTCCCGCTCCACGATGCCCCGCAAAGGGCCTGGGCGGCCACCAAGCAGGCCGAGACCCCCCCCTGCCGCCTCTTACCCGCTTCCCGGTGCCCCTTCAACCCTGCTGCCTCTTTCCCATCACGGGTCCTGGGTCCTGCGCTGTCCTGCCCTGCAGCCGCTCTGTGCACTCGGGAGGCCCCTCAGCCCGGCCTGTGCCCTCTCACAGTCTGGGACCCCTCGGGGGATGCCCACCTGCGGGCGTGCCTGACCAGCCTGGGTGACGGGCTTTAAGGCTGCCCACAGCTCCCATTGACTCAAGTCCCAGCAAGGCCGGCTGGACACAGGTTCTGGAGTTTTTTCTCCTATAATTGATACACTGTTCCTTTAAGGCCTGGGGTAATTGATACACTGTTCCTTTAAGGCGGCCTTCTAATTACTAACGAAGCCTCCTGTGCTTCACCTCGCAGCGTCTATAATGAAACAATTGTTACTTTTACTGGTTAGGCCGGAGCTGCTCTTTCCTTCAGCTCCGGAGGATTCTATGATTGTTACAATGTTTCAAAACTGCTAGAGGCAGTTTAATCGGAGCTGAGCTGAGGGGCGAAGCTTCACTTTCGCTCCTGCCGCAATGGAAAGGGCCGTTTACTCAGGTCCGTGAGTGGCGGCTGCCATGTTGGCTGGGCTAATTTGCATACAGCCGCTCTGATTGGCTGGTGGGCGTGGCTTACCCTGTCTCGGAGAAACGGTTAATTTTAATATTTCGCTTTTATTAGTTTAGATAGTGAACTCTCAGAAAGAGAAACTTAAAAAAATCCCACTTACCATTGCAACAAAAATTAAGATACTTAGGAATAAACTTAATCAAGGAGGTAAAAGACCTGTACCCTGAAAACTATGGGACATTGAAAAAAGAGATAGAAGCAAATATACGCAAGTGGAAGACTATACCATGTTCATGAATTAGTAGAATCAACATCATTAAAGTGTCCATACTACCCAAAGCAATCTATAGATTCAGTGCAATCCCTATTAAAATACCAATGGCATATTTCACAGATTTAGAGCAAACTTTCCAAAAATTTATATGGGACCAAAAAAGACCCTGAATAGCTGCAGAAATCTTGAGAAAGAAGAGCAAAGTTGGAGGAATCACAATACCAGATATCAAGTTATATGACAAAGCCACTGGTTTCAAAACAACCTGGTACTGGCACAAGAATAGGCATATAGATCAATGGAACAGAACAGAGAACCCAGAAATCAACCCACACCATTACACTCAATTAATACTTGACAAAGGAGGCAAGAGAATACAATGGAGTCAAGACAGTCTCTTCAATAAATAGTGTTGAGAAAATTGGACAGGTACATGCCAAAAAATGAAACTAGACTACTAACTTACACCATATACAAGAATAAACTCAAAATGGATAAAAGACTTAAATGTAAGGCATGAAACCATAAAAGTCCTAGAAGAAACCATAGGCACCAAAATCTCAATCATCTCTCATGGCAATATCTTTACCAATTCATCTCCTAGGACAATGGAATCTAAGGAGAAAATAAACACATGGGACTTTATAAAAATAAAAAGCTTCTGCACAGCCAAAGAAACCATCAACAAAATAACAAGAGAGCTTGCTATCTGGGAGAATATATCAGCTAATGATACATCTGATAAGGGATTAATCTCCAAAATATATAGGGAACTCATAGAACTCAACACAAAGAAGTTAAAAAATGGTCAAAGGATCTAAACAGACACTTCTCCAAAGTGGACATATAGAAAGCCAAGAGACATATGAAAAAAATGCTCAGTCACTGATCATCTGAGAGATGCAAATCAAGACAATAAGATATCACCTCACACCTGTCAGAATGGCTATCATTAACAAATCAATAAATGACAAGTGTTGGTGAGGATGTGGAGAAAAAGGATGTGCACTGCTGGTGGGAATGCAGACTGGAGCAGTCACTGTGGAAAACAGTATGAAGTTTCCTCAGAAAATTAAATATGGAACTGCCATTTGACCCAGTGATCCCATTTCTAGGAATATATCCTAAGAAACCAGAAACACCAGTCAGAAAGGATATATGCACCCCTATGTTCATAGCAGCACAATTTACCAGAGCTAAGATCTGGAATCATCCCAAGTGCCCATCAGTAGATGAGGGGATAAAAAAAAATATGGTGCATGTACACGGTGGAATACTACGCAAGAATAAAAAAGAAAGAACCCTTACCACTTGCATCAACATGGATGGACCTGGAGGATATTATGCTGAGTGAAATAAGCCAGAGAAAGAAAAATACCATATTATTTCACTTATATGTGGAATCTAATGAGCAAAATAAACTGATGATCAGAAATAGACCCAGAGACATAGAAGTATGAACAGACTGTTGAACCTCAGAGGGAAGGCAGGGGAGGGTGGGTGGGAAGAGATCAACTACTGAACTTGTTTGTATATTTGCATGACCCATGAACAATGGGGTGGCGAGGGCCTGGGAAGGGGGAAAGGAAGCTGGCTGGAAAAGGTTCATAGGGGAGAAAGGAGGACCTATGAAATACTTCAACAATAAATATATTTTAAAATATTTATTAAAATAAATAAACTTGCAGTTATCTTGGGCATAGCAATATTTTGTTGCATCATTGTGTTTAAAATGTTTGTGTTTTTGTTTGTTTTGCTTTGTTTTTCTTTTTTTAAATATATTTTACTGATTTTTCACAGAGAGGAAGGGAGAGGGATAGAGAGCCAGAAACATCGATGAGAGAGAAACATTGATCAGCTGCCTCCTGCACACCCCCCACTGGGGATGTGCCCACAACCAAGGCACATGCCCTCGACAGGAATCAAACCTGGGATCCCTCAGCCCACAGGCCAACGCTCTATCCACTGAGCCAAATCGGTCAGGGCTAAAATGTTTGTGTTTTTAAGAATACCACAGTTTTTGGAAACTCTCGTGTATTTTTTAATATATCAAGAGTTAACAACAACAGAAAAGTGGCTCAGCCAGCCTGGAGTTCTGAGAGGCAGCAGCTTCACCATAATCATTCATCTTTGGATACTCCATGTCAAGCACAGTGCCTGGGGCTTGGTGAGGGTGAGGGGGTGGTCGGTAATTTTTTTTTTAATATTTTACTGATTTTTCACAGAAAGGAAGAGAGAGGGTTAGAGAGTTAGAGACATCGATGAGAGAGAAACATCTATCAGCTGCCTCCTGCACACTCCCCACTGGGGATGTGCCCACAACCAAGGTACATGCCCTTGACCAGAATTGAACCTGGGACCCTTCAGTCTGCAGGCCAATGCTCTATCCACTGAGCCAAACCGGTCAGGGCATGCTCAGTAAATTTTTGCTGTTGGTATAGAGGGCATGCCTAGTATGAGTTTGCCCAGGCTGCCATAACATAATACCACCAACTGGCTTACTAAGTAACTTAAACAACAAACATTTATTTTCTCACACTTCAGGAGGCTGGAAGTACGAACTCGAGGTGTCAGAAGGGCTGGTTGCTCCTGAGGCCTCTCTTCTCGGCTTGCAGATGGCAGCCCTCTTCCTGTTGTTGCCGGACAGGGGACCTGGCCCTGAGCGGTCTACCTCTGGCCGGCAGGTAGGGTGCGGGTGTTTGACTTCATACAGGAAAGACTTCACAGCATGAGTCCAGGTGACTATGAGGGTATGTTTATTAAATCCTGGAACAGTGAAGCAAGGAAGGGCTTAGCACAGAAGAAGCAGCAGGAACACCTGGGCTGGGCTGCTTTGTCCTTTAAAAATGTCAGAGGCAAAAATGAGTCCAGGTGGGGCTGCACTGGCTCACGGGGAAGTCGGAGAAAAAGAGGGCCTTGGAGACAGGTGTAGGGGTTAGACAGGATGAGCTGCCACTGCCCACTGCTCTCCTGGTTACAAGTCTTGGGGTCCCTTATAGTTTAGGAGATGCACGCCTGTGGGGGAGTGGAGGGGGAGAGAAGAGGGAGCAGGGAAAGGGCGCAGGGGTGCACCCAGGAGGGAGTCTGGGTGCTGGGTCCTTTGCTTGGGGCTTTATCTCTTTTGCAGGTGGGAATCTTAGGGGAGGATTTTAGCAGACTACCCATCAGCTTTCCAGGTGTGCCTTTCGGGGTCATGGTCTCTACTGATTGGTCAGCATCAGGGAGGGGGCCTTCGGTCATTGCAGCTGGTCCTGACATCACCCACCTGGTTTTGCTGCTTTTCTGGGCCGGGGGCTGAAATACAACCGAGGCCTCGCTGTTATCTCGAGGGAGGTGGACTCTTGCATCTGCTGTAAATTGCTCAGCCAGCTTGTTCAGCTCTCTGTCGCAGCTTCCCCAGTCCACTTGCCAAGGAATCTTCCTCACTTCTTGCTACCCTGCCTCACTGTGTCCTCACGGGGCCTGTCCTCTGTGTGTCCTCATTTCTTTTTCCTAGAAGGACACCAGTTGTAGTGAGCAGAGCCCACCCCAACGGTCTCCCTTTAACTTACCTCTTTAGAGCACCCTCTCCAAATATGACCACATTCCGAGGCTCTGGGGGTTAGGGCTTCGCCATATGAGTTTTGAGGGGACACAATTTAGCCCAAAACAGCTTACCCCACCCCCCTCCACCTCCAGCCCCTATCTCCCCTGTCGCCCTCACCTTCCTCTGTGGCTGATGCCCAGGCCTAAGATGGGAGAACCTAGGGCTCTCTGCTCTGCTCTCCCTGATAAATGACCCAGAGTCTGACCTGAGGGGTCCTGGTCCCTCACAAACTTGCCCAGAGGCAGGGAGAGAGGCTAGAAGACAGCCCACTCTTCACCTGACTGGAATACTCTCCTCAGTGCAAGGGAAGCTGGCCCCTCACTTAGTAGGTGCGCGCAGCTGGCACCCGCCCAGACTCTCCTCACAGCCTGGAGGAAGGAAGCGATGTCTGGATGCTCCTAGGGTCCCAGGGAAACGGGGCCCAGCGTGTGCGATGCGCGCCTTCGCCGCTAGAGGGCGCAGTGGCGCCGCAGCCGGGGACGCTGGGCTGGGAAGCAGGTGCCTCCTCGGTGACCAGCGACCTTCAGAGCTGATTTTTCAGGCTACCAAGTGCTAAGCACCGTGTTGCAGGAAGAAAAAGCCACTGCGCTTAACCACGGAGCTTGTAGACTAGGGGGAAGTGGGGGGCTGGCCACTGAGCCTTAGTCTTGCCCCGGCCGCTCCCAATTCATACTGACAATTTTCAAACAGCCGTGGAACACCCATCAGCCACGACTCTGATTCCACCATTAACGCTACTGTCCATGCTTTATCGCGCCTCTGTCACCCGCCTAGCCCTCTTCCACACAACCATTGGCGTTATTTTTTCACGTATTTCAAACCAAGCCGGGCTTACCGTTTTGAGATATGGTCTTCTCCGGCTCTCCCCTCGCCCACGTCTTGCAGCGTGTGAACCACCTCTCATGTGCCCGGAGAGGGATGTGGCCGTGAGGAGAGCGAAAGCAGCCCTGGGTCTGCCTTGCTTTCGTTTCAAAAATGTCAGCTCCTGGGGGAAGAGGATTTGCTGCACAGACAGTGTCTGTGGCACAAAGTAAAGGGAGAAGGGTTCCCTGGGAGATAGGATCGGACTCTCTGGGACTGGGGTCAGGCGTGAGAGCAAGGGCAAGCAGGCAGCAGCGCAGGGTGCCTGTGCCCTGGGCCTGGGAGAGCCCAACACCCACATGCTGCCAGGAGGAATGGCTGCTGGGCAGCTCAGAGCTGGGGACTGAGAGCCAAATAGGTTGCTCATTTGCCTTGATAATGTGCGGGCTACCCCTGTACCTCAGGTGTGCAGTATTAGTCAGGGTTCCCTACAGAACCAGCAGTACGTGCGTGTGCGTGTGTGCATATGCGTGTGTGTGTTTTCAGAGGAGGGTTTATTGTAAGGAACTATGGAAGCCTGCAGGTAGCCAGCAGGCCGGAGGCCATGTGGTGGCCGACGCCCTCTTCCTCTGAGATGGTCCGTCTTTTATCCATTCAGGCCTTGACTTATTAGGTGAGGCCCACCCATAGCATGGAGAGCAATCCCCTTACCCAAAGTCTATGGATCTGTTGATCTCATCTAAACTAGGCCTTCACAGAAACATCTAGAACAATGTTTCGACTAAGTATTTGGGTACCCTGGCCTAGCCAAGTTTTCACAGAAAATTAACCGTCACATATTGGTTTAATTGGACTCATTTTAGGGAGCAGTTAAAAGTAGTCTTGCCCTAGCTAGTTTGGCTCATGGGATAGAGTGTCAGCCTGTGGACTGAAGGGCCCCAGGTTTGATTCTGGTCAAGGGCACATGCCCAGGTTGCAGGCTCGATCCCCAGTAGGAGGCATGCAGGAAGCAGCCGATCAATGATTCTCTCATCATTGATGTTTCTCTCTCTCTGGCCCTCTTCCTTCCTCTCTGAAATCAATAAAAAAGATATTAAAAATAAAATGTATAAGTAGTCTTGTCTGATGTTGGCAGGAAAGGCAGAAAGGGGGTAGAGTCCTGTGCTGGCTGTCCCTGGCTGAGGACAGGCCCAGGCAGCCTGACCTTGCTGACTGAAGGCATCTGATGAAAGGCAGGAACAGCTGCAATTTATTGAGCACTTGCTGTGTACTGGGCACCCTGCTCCGTGCTTTTCAAGGATGATCTCATTGGGGATCATCCGGCCCCATCTGGCCAGACCCTGCGCGCAGCCCCGCCCCGTCTGGGATCCCTCACCTCCCAGCACTCTAACCCAGAAAGTTGCCAGGCTGCTCCCTGCTCCACAAACTGGGGGATGTTTTCAAGAGAAAGGTGGGGCCAACTTCCTCTTCCTCAGGAGACTGAGCCATAGCCAGGGGTCTCTTTGCTCTCCTCTGGTTGGGGGCGTGCCAAGGTGGGAATCTCTGGGAGGAAGAACCAGTTGAGTTTAAAGACCTGATGCCACTTGGTTGTCAATGATGCCACCTCTTCTTGATGTATTTTACTCCCCCTCCCCCTCATCCTCACCTGCCCTTCATAAAGGAGAGGAGGAATTGTTCAGAGGACTGCAAAGGCCTGACTAGTAATGAGTTAAGACAATACGACAAGCTCCTGTTTTATAAGAGGGAAAAAATGCATAAAAGATCTTGAATGCTGCTTTATGTTTATATTTATTTACATCTTCTCTCTCTCTCTGACTCCCCCCACCCCCCCATTTTTCTCTCTCCCTCTCCCTCTCTCTCCCCATAGCTAAAGGGAGCTGGTAGCAGCCACTCACTTTGCAGCTCAGCTGGTAAAGTGCCTGGAGGGCAGCCAGTGGCCTGGGTTTAATCTACTGATGACTCATCAATTTCTTTCTCACCCAAAACATCTGGTTTAGGGTCCTGAGTTATGAGCTAATATTAAATATAAAAGTTTATAGCATCACATATATAATGCTGTTGATTAGAAACATCAAGAAAAGTAATTGACTGGAGGGGACTTGGTGTGGCCAGCTGGTTGAACATCTGGATGGGATCCAAGGGGCCTGACTGGAATTCCCACTTCACCCATTTTTTTTCTTGGTCAGAAATATCTGGTCTGGGATCTTTAAAGAGGTTGACTCTCCTTGGGTGCTACTTTCCCAAGCGTTTTATATATATAAATGGGAATGCGTGTTTCAGTTCACTGTGAAAAATAAAATAATTAAAGGTTTTATCCTTTCATGCATCCATTCCTCAGACAGTTACTGATTTTCATTCCTATTTCCTCCGCTGCGGGGTGCTGCCGGCCATGGCCACGAGGTGGCAGTGTGCACTCACTCTCCGCCCTGGGCTGAGCGCTGTGAGGAAGAACGCCGCTACCTCGCCTGCATCTGTTCTGCAGCTGAGCAGCCCAACAGAGGAAGAGTTCCTACCAGGACGGCTTTGTTCTCCGGGACCTTGCTTGACATGCGTTATTTACAAAATTCCTTTGCCAACCGCTTCCCTGTGACCAATAGCCCCAAGTTCAGCAAGGCGTTGGGTGACCCGCTGTGTTCTGCTTGCCGAATGGTAGCTTCCAGCCGGGGCACCATGGCTCTCCATGCCCCTTGATTCCTTGGGGTCTGGATTTGAGAAGCACCGTGGTTTCTTCTCCAGCAGCCTCTCTCTAGGAAGTCAGGCAGAGAGTAGTTCGCATCTCGTGCGCCATCTCTGATTGGCTGAGGGTAGCCGCTCGGTGTGGTGTTAAGAAGCCTCATGTCCAGGCTCAGGGAGCAAGAACGCAGTGATGCTTGATGGGCAACATCTGCCCCGTTATCTGCCACCCTTTCACTTCCCCATGTGGTTGGGGAGGGCAGCAGGAAGTGCCTGGTGTGTGATGTGGATACTGTTGTAATTAGCTAGTTATCCTATCTAATAAAAGCCTAATATGCTAAGCGTCCAGTCGGCCAGTCAGCCATTCAACCAAAGTATAATGATATACTAAGGCCACTCCACCACTCGCTGTGACATGCATTGACCATAAGGGGTCAGATTCTCTGACTGGTAGGCTAGCTTGCTGCTGGGGTCCGGCTGACTGGGACTGAGCGAGATGAGCTGGACATGACCTGGAGCCCTCCCATGTCCCTCCCCAGCTGCCCAACCTCCTGCATCCCTCCCCTACCCCGATCGTGCAATGGTGGGGGCCCTCAGCCTGGCCTGCACCCTCTTGCAATCCAGGACCCGTTGGGGGATGTTGGAGAGCTGATTTTGGTCTGATACCGCAGGCCAGGCTGAGGGAGCCCACCGGTGCATGAATTCGTGTACCGGGCCTCTAGTTGATATCAATAATAGGAAGACAGCAAAGGGAGGCCAGAGATAAGCACGGTCATCTGGGCAGCTTCACCAGGAAGCTGCAACTTCACACTCCCCAGGGAGCCACGGGTCCCCTCCCTGCAGGTCACAGGGAAGGGATCCAACAAAGGGGGGATGGGCACATGTTTAGGGAAGCTGGGGTGACGTAGGGAAGGTGCTTGCCTTCAGCCGCACTTGGGGAAAGGTAATTGGCTGGGGCGGGGTTGGGGGGGGGCGGTCAGTGAAGCCACTGCAAGGCTGTGCACTCTTGAAGGTTCTTTGGTCAAGCTTTGGTTATAATCCCCGGACAGAGCATTCTCACTCTTGCTTGGCTTTTGCCCGCTTGCTCCTCTCTTGCTCCATGACCTGCACTCGCCCATCCTCTCATCATAGCTACGTGGCCTTCAACAGCCGCATGGCCCCTGGCTGCACCAGCTCTATATGCAATGGGCTGCAGCCGGGCACGTAAGCGAATACGGCCAGATGCTGCCCTGGGCAGTGCTGTGATAGGGAGCAGAAGATCCAAGCAGTGGCCTTAATTCCAGGCCTGCTGAAGGATATTTCCTTGGCCAGATGCAGGGAAGGGGAGCATGAAAACCCAGGGCTTTACTTCCATGGAATAAAGATGGCTCCTCCTCCCGTGCGAGTCTCAGGAAAATCGTTTCCTTGTTTTATGGCGAGGCCTCCACTTCCACTGGTCTCAGGTGAAGGCAGCCCCCAGACAACATCCTTCCATCTACCTGCGCGCTGAAGGACATTTTCTATTCCTTCCCTCTGGCATTGCTCCAACTTCGTGTCCAGGAAGGTGCTGCTTGGAGAAGGGCAGTGTACTCCCATTATTACACACAGGGACCCTGTCTTCTGTGGGGCCTGGGCTCCGGTGGAGGCAGATCTGTGGCCGTCTTTTCCCCTGAGCACCGCGGGTGAGGCACAAGCCATTCCTTCAGCGCCACTTAGCCACTGAAGTACTGAGTGCCTGATAAATGCTAAACAGGAAAGACACACACGAGGGACTTATTAAAAGTCTGTAAACTCTAGAAGCTGGTATTCCGAAAAAGATTCACCAAGAACAGAGGTTTTCAAAGCGTGGGTCCAGGACCATGGCATCAGCATCAGCCAGGAACGCGTTGCAGCGCAGACTCAGGTCCCGGCCTGACCCGCTGAAGCAGCCCTGAGGGGCTGGCTGCTGGCTCTGCTGCCACAGGTCCTCCTCGAGGCCTGGTGCCCACTCAGGTTTGAGCAGAATTTGCAAACTAAAGGTGGAGATGGAATCAACCCGGGCACAGGGAATGTGCTGTGCTCTGTGACAGGAACTCTGCGGTGTGCTGTGGGGCACATAGCACAGGCACCTCGCCCAGCTTGGGGCAAGAGGAGTGAACTGGGTCTGTAGACAGGAAAGACCAAAGTGAAGAGTAAAATGTTAGGACGGAAAATGTACACAGGCTGTTCTCAGCCTTCATTTTGCTGCACGGAATGGGTAAGTGCCTAAAGCCCCTGGGTATCTCACCCAGCGCCTTCTTACTAGGAGGTGGCGCTGGGCTGCTGGACAGCGGTCCAGGCCCAAAGGGGCCCACAAGGCGAGGAGATGGGTCCCAGCAGGGGGTGGCGAGGCGGCAGGGCAGAGTCTGGGTGCCCCTTGAGGAGGCAGCTCAGCTCCTGCCAAGCATTGTCCCCGAGCCATGCGGGCCCAGACAGTGCCAGATCTCTCGGCTGCTATGCAGATGAATCTGGAACCCTAGGTTTTAATGTGAGATTTCCTGGAAACATTTATGCACTCTCTCTATGGGTCCAAAAGGAGACGCATGGGAGTGAACTCGGGCCCCTAGGAACCTTGGCTTATGGGCATTTGCCTCTGAGGCCGCCCTCTAGTGGTGCAAAGGGGGTTCTGCGCCCTTTGTTTTTCACAGAACAGAGGGAACCCTTCTTGAATTTGGGCTTTGATTTCTAAAAAGATGTTCTTACGGGGTGGTTTAAAGTGCTACCCCAAAGGCCATGCTCCTTCCCCTTCTGGAAGGCTGGCGGAGGGCGGGCGGTGCTGAGATGCCGTGGAGGCCTGGGGCCAGGCTAGGGGGCCTGCCTTGCTGCTGGGAGATGCGCAGGGCAATGCCGCCCACAGAACGAAATCTACAAGCTCATAGGCCTGTGTGGAGTCCGGATCCAAGTCCCTGGAGGAGCCTCTGTGTCTGTAGGGAGCGCTCTGCCTTTCCTGGATGCTTCAGACTTCAGACTTTTCTTCAATGAACTTCATGGAGGCCTTTGACATCACACACGAGTTCTAAGCCAGTCCCAGGGTTAGCAATGCTTCACTCCAGGTATATGTGGTTTACTGGACCCATACAGAGTGAAGGGAAAGGGTCAGTAACTCAGAGACAGACTGGGGGGGGTGGGGGGCGGGGGAGGAATGATAGTCCTCCAAAGGAGAGTCAAGATGATGTTACCAGCAGAGGAGGAAATGGTTTCCAGAAATGATAGGTCATTCTTCACAAGCTCTCTCCGGAGCTGGTCATTTTCAAAGTCTGCTGCCTTCCTTCTGGATTGGCCTTTGCTATAGCTCTTTTGCTGGCGTGGGGGATTTGATATATCTCTCTGTCTGGGAGCCTTGTTTCTTTTCTTTTTTTTTTTTTTTAATTTATCTTTATTGTTCAGATTATTACAGTTGTTCCTCTTTTTTCCCCCATAGCTCCCCTCCTCCCAATTCCCACCCCAACCTCTGACCTTGCCCC
>PVJC01051040.1:0-11600 GCA_004026665.1 Murina feae | reverse complement strand
CTCTCAGGAATCTGGTCCACACTGCCAAAGCCAGGTGTTGGCATCGGGCAGTCCATGTGTGAGGGCTGGGCGATGCGAGGCTCGGGGACAGGGATGTCTCCGGGAGAAGCTTCGTAGGCTTTCTCGGCTTCCAGCCGAGCCAGCTCATGATCACAAACGAAACACTCGAAGCCATTGAGATAGTTGGGCAGTAAAGGGTCATTCACTCCCCACTCCCGATGCTCCAGACTATCCAGAAGGAACTGGTTGGTGATGCCCCCAGGCTGTTTGTATGCCAGGTATTTCATATATTCTTCATCATTCTTGTCCAGAAAGTCAATAAACTCTGCCAGCTTCTGAGGTGACTCAAAGTCATCAATAAGGATGATGGAGTGATTGTTGGGCATCCAGTCCCTCACGGAGGGGGAGCCGCGATACACAGGCACAGCACCGAGGTGCATGGGGCGCCACAGCTTTTCTGTCATGTAGTCGTCACAGATGGCATTTTCGAGAGCCAGATGGAACTTATAGCGGGACAAGAAGGCCAAGAGCTCCGGGTCCTCGGTGGTGGCCGTGGCCGTGTCCTGTAACCGTGGCGTGGGCAGCTCCCGATTCTGCAGGCACTTCCCGTACGAGTCCACCTGCGCGGGGTAGAGTACAGGTCAAGTGGGCACGGCATGTCGGCCTGGGCCGGGCGTCGGCCGCGCGCGCCCTCACCCCCTCGCCCCCCCACCCCCCCAGGCTCGCACCCACCGGGATGTAGCGCATGAGCTCGCGCACGTAGCGGTCGCGGTCGGCAGGCACGTCACAGTGCGACTGCAGGTACAGCAGGGGCGCGTAGCCGCGGCGCCGCCACTCCGCACGCTCCGGGAGCGGAGGGGCCGCGCGGCGCAGGTAGGCGGTCCCGGGCAGCCACTGCAGCGGCAGCGGGTAGTCCGAGTGGCGGCTGAAGGTGGCGGTCAGGTTAAAGAGGCGGATGCCCGAGCCGTGGCTCAGCAAGAAGTTGTTGAGGGGCGACTCCTCGTGTAGCAGCGCCCAGCTCTGATGCGCCAGGCGGGGCAGGGGCGCCTCGGACGCGCGAAAGTCGGTGCCGTAGAAGAGCAGCGCGCGCGTGCGCGAGCTTCCCCGCACCCGTCGGTCCCGGGACGCCACGCACGCGCCGCGCGCGCACTCGATGCGCTCCGAGTCGCCCGGGAAGTGGGGAAACAGTCCCGGGCTCCACCACAGCAGCACCGGCAAGTCCGCTGCGTCCTTCCTCCCTGGCCACTGGGTCTCTGGACTGCGCGCCACCCCCACTGCGCCCAGCGCCGAGGGCGTCCGGAAAACCGCACCATCCCACGGCTCCGCCCACTCCGCCTCCCCACCGGTCTCCCTTTCTGTCCCAGGCCCAGAGTCGCTGGCCGCACAGACAGTAAGCACACCCAGGGCGGCAAGCACAGCCCGGGTACGGCCGGCCGCCATGTCCACTCTGGCAGCCGGCCCCCTCGGACAGCACCAGACCCCGCCCCGCGCCGAGTTGTACCGGGAACTGGGCCCTCCGCGGCGGGGCCGTGGCGCATGCGCAGCTCCTCCCAGTCGCCCACTTCCGGGAAGGACTGGAGGGCAAGTGATACGTCGCCGCCGGCAGAAATGAGGCTGCTGGTTACATCTTAATTTACTTTATTTCTTTACAAATTAAAGATGCATTGAAAAATAAACCAATGGAGAGAAATGAGAAGTCCAGAGCAGGGGCATCCCAGGCTGGGAGTAGGGAAGCCTGGCCAGCATCAAGCCTAGCCCTTGTCCTGCTCCAGCTAGTTCGGGTTGGAAGATAACTGTCAGCCACTTCATCAATACCAGAGCCCGAGTGGTGCCCCGGAAGGAGAGTACAGAGCTCTGGCCACCTCTGCCTCTCCCCGCAACAATCCCCAGCTTGGAGAAGCAGTGTTTCCAGTGGGAGCTCAGAGTGGGATGTGGGCTGGCTCTGTGAGGTATTGCAAGTTGATGACCAGGCTTCCTACAGAACCATCCAGTATTGGGGCTTCTCCAGCTGGAAAGTAGGCTGGCACCTCCCCTAGGTGTTAATATACTTTGCAACTCAGTTCCCAGGCTCATTCACCTCTGACAGCCTGCCTCTATCCACGGAGTGATCACCAATCATTGCAGGAGAGAACAAAAGCATGGAAGCAGAGAAAGCTAAGCAACCAACCTCAGTAATTCTGACTTGGCTGCGGACTTCCAGACCCATGAAGGACCAACCACTTTTCTCTCCACCACCTAAGGTCTAAACCCTAGCTCTTGTGCATCTGTATGTTGTTGTATGTTTTATCCCTAATATAGGAAGTTGTTGATGGCACTGAGCTGAATTAGTGCTCCCCCTCCCCATAGTAACCCTGGGATCCCCACTCCTTCCTGCCTGTTCCCTCTTCTTGGAGGTTGGTCCAAAGGGACATGGTATCACCAGGGTCTGGGTACCTCCAAATCCCCCAACTGAATCATATACAGTGAACTGAGAAACTACATTCATTACAACCGGATTAGCAGGAAAAGAAGGGCAAAGTGAGGGGATAGGGGCACCTTCTATCAGCAGGACATGACAGAGTGGGAGGATACTTGAGCCCAGAAAGAAGGTGTCTCCTTATACCTCTCCCTCCCCCAAAGAGACTGAGGTCAGCTTACATGACTTATAAGATGTGGAACTGTCCTGATTTCCCTGCTGCCTTGGGGTACTTTCTGGAAGCTGGCCTGGGTGGTACCTTATGCCCTTTACCCACTTGCTCTAGCTCAGTAGCTGCCGAATCTCCTTGTGCATATGACAGAGAAAGTCCACATAGGATGCTCCCCCATTCAGGCTCTTGTCTTCCACCAGGAAGTGCTTGAACAGCATCTCCAGCTTGTCCTCCTGCTTCACCACGATGAGCTATGGCCAGAACACAGCATCATGAGGCAGAGCCAATGGGAATTACACATGCCCTGAAATCCCATTATCTAGTCATTCACTCTCTACCCCCCTTCAAGGTGAGAACTTGACAAGGTAAAAAATCCAAGGTTCAGATCAGTGTTACCTTCATGTACCGAGATCTCTGTGCCCTTAAGCTATCAATGAGGCCTCGCACCTTCTTGGACAGCGGATTATCCAGAACTGGCAGAATACTCTGCAACACAAAATTCATTAATCTTTATGATAAGGTACTCTGAGTCCAGTCCATATGAGGCAGCACAGATTTATGCATCATCTGAAACAAGAAAGCCTGGGAAGAATGACAGCGCCCTTCCTGCCCTCCCAAGTATTCCCTGCTATTTAAGGGGACTAGTACAAAAACTATTGGTTCCAACCACAAAGTACATTTCCACACCCAAATTCTCCTTGATGCCCTTACCAAGCCACTGGTGATCTGACTGAAGGAGGAGACACTAAAGAGGCTCTGGACAACACCCTGTTGGACACCTGCTCCCACCCAGATAAAAAGGTTGAGTCCATTCTCCAGCAAATATATATCCCCATTGCTTAGACGCTCTTCAGATGCTCGAATTGCTGGTGGTTCAGAGGTACTCTCAATGGGAGACTTTGTCTAGACAAAAGGAAAGGGGGGGAATGTTACTGAGAATGTGAAACACATTTACTGCCCTCTTCCCCCTCCCTCCCTCCACTACAAAAATTTCAGAAAGCTTAGTCCCTCAGTAAATCTGTGAAAATTATCAGATGACATAGGTAAAAATAAATTAATGTCAGACCCAGATAATATTAATCTTTCCCATCTTCCTCCTTTGATGCCCCTTTCTCAGTGCAGTGTCTCACTCTCCAGCACTCAATCGCACCAAAGGTAGGAGCCGAGGATAGAAGAAGACATTGGTCTCAGCCACGTCCATGGAGGTAACCAGCTGTCGGACATAGGCACGGTCATCAGTAGTGACTTCAGCTCCAGGCTGTAGGACATCACTCTTCAACACACAGTTCAGGTAAACTGGGAGTAGCTTCATGCACTCAGGGAGGATCAGCTGAAGGAGGTTATCAAGATAAAGTCAATAATCATGAGAAATCCCTCCCAAATGCAAACATTTGTCCCAGCAACTCCTCCTCCAATATGCTTGCCCACCTGTCCTGCAGAGGAGGGGCTGGCACAGTTCTTTCTGTAACAGGCCAGGATCTGAGCACACTGGGTGATAAGAGTGTCACGAACAGTCTTCACAGGGCTGTTTAGGACGCCCCGGTATGCTGGGTGAGAAATAGAAATAGCACAGTCACTAGTCAACCACTCCATCACATGTGCCTTCCTACCACCTCCCTGGGAATGCTGAATTGTTAACCGTCACCTTCTTCAGCCCAAATCCCACCCTGCCCTGCCTCTATCCTCACCAAACTTGGCCATGTAGTTAATGAGCGTGTCGGTGTCACAGTTTCGATACAGATCGGCTAGCTGAGTGCAGCAGTTCAGGGCCACGTTGTGTATGCGGAGCCGCCGCTGCCCTGCACAGCTGGTGTAGAGCAGGGCACACTAGTGGAAGAAATAAAAAGGGAGCTTACACCCTTCCCTCACCAATCCCTCTGAAAAACTGCCCCTCTGCTATATTAAACTAGAGGAAAGACATGAGCCATCCCTTCTCCAGCCTCTTCTAGTCCTCTCTACCCACCCACCCTCTTCCCTGCAGCCTTTTTAAATCCAGTGAAAGGACACCTGAGACTTTCTCTCTAGCCCCACTGCCTCCCGCCTGCTGCCGGCCACCTGCAGGAGGGCTCCACTCTCTTCGTTGAGCCGATCATCATGCTTGAATTCCACAGTCACCGTCTTTTCCCCATCCAGTCCAGCCAGCTCCACATCTGTTGTGTTGCTCATGTAGAAAGCCCCAAAGAAATCTACAGCACGGATACCTGCAGTCACATGGACAGGGTCAGGGCTAAAGGTACGACAGGTGCCACTTGCCTCCCACCTAGATTTAACACCCCTCCCCCCCTTCTCTTCTCAACCAGGACTGACCAGTGCTCGTCCGGACTCGCATCACAGCATCAAAGCCAACGACCTTCTCTACATCCCGGCGCAGGTCACTCATGAACCTCTCCTGGTCATTCTCCACCTGCAGCACCACAGGCCCAAAGTCACATCAGATAACATCCTGCAAACAGTTTCCCTGCATCCCCTCCACTCTGCAAGCTGCTGAATCATAATAACAATAACAGAGAAGAGGATGATATGGTGATGATGCTAATGATACCTTTTAAGCACATTAGATGCCAGACCAAAAGCCTTATATATAATTACTTAATCCTGATGACAAATCCTAATTAATTAGTATTAAAATCCTACTTTACATATGAAGAAACAGACAAGTAATTTCCCCGCGGTCATAGCTAGTAAGTGGTAGGGCCAGAATATCAACCCAGGACTAACTCTAAAACCCATACTCCCAAGCACGACACTCATGGCTCTCTTCTCTTTTTTAAAAAAATATATTGTTATTGATTTAAGAGAGGAAGGGAGAGGGAGAGGGAGAGAGAGAAACAGAAACATCAATGATGAGAGAGAATCATTGATTAACTGCCTCCTTCACGCCCCCTACTGGGGATCGAGCCCGAGACCTGGGCATGTGCCCTTGACCGGAATCAAAACTGGGACTCTTCAGTCTGTAGACCAACGCTCTATCCACTGAGCCAAACCAGCTAGAGCTCATGGCTCTCTCCTTCACACTATGTGGTATTCTCCTCTAACACTATTCCTATTAATGACACTCCCAGTCCTGTTCCACGTACCGTACCTGAAAGCAAGCATATTTGTAGACAGAGCCACCGGTGAGCTGGGGTACAACAGAAAGCGTCGCCACATCAACATACTGGTTAGGGAAGAGGAAGAGGTCTACACAGCAACCTTGGGCCACACACTCTTTGGCCAGGGCCTGGTAAGCGCCTGTCTGAGGCTGGAACAGAGTCTGGGGAGGAATAGAAGAAAATGTTCAAATATCTCAGCTCCAAATATCTCATATATGTAATACGGAATATTCAAATGTAAACTTCAGCCTACTCATAGGAGTTTGTAATGATAGAGGAATGTTCTCCTTTTTTTTAAAAAAAAAAGTATGTACCCAGGGCTTGGGGATGAGATGGGATAGAAAGATGGGAAGCAGTGAAGAAGGTTGGCAGTCACAGATGTCACACACAAAAGGGCAGAGTATCCAATCCCAGTCCCCCTTAAGAAAATTAAGAATACTGTATTGCATTGGGGAGAGTCACTACCCCCTCTATAATGGAAAGTTCTCCCCCTATCTCCAAATCCCACACCTTCTCTTTGTCTGTGTTGATCAACTTCCTGTCATCTCTGTTCTTCAGTTTCCCTGGGGCCTCGGCAATGGGCAGGGAGGTGTGGAATATAAACAGCTTCCCTGCACATTCGGCAGCCTAGGAAAGAAGAGAAGACTACTTGTTCATTCTTTCCTTTATTCATCTATTATTCATTCATCCCCTCCCTTGTCCTTTCTTCAATGCCAGCTATGTCAGGCAGGCGGAATCACTGGAGAGCCATCAATCACTGAAGAAACAGGAGTTGTATCCCAGGGGGTACACTGGCCAGAGGAAAACAAGGCAGACGAGGTTGCTGGGGACGCTAGCCTTACCTTCAGTGCCTCCATCCCAGCCTGGATAACTGGGGCAAATACTGTCTCTGTCTCTCTTGTGTCTGCAAACATTTCTGGAATCTGATCCAATAAGCTGAAGAGATAGGTAATGGGAGGTATTCAAAATTGATATCCAGATTCCAAAGTCCTCCATTCCCTGCAGAGTCATCTGGGAAGAGCCCCCAGACTCTGAAAACTCCTCAAGCACAGCTCCTGTCCTTGTGCTGACCCCTTTGCTCACTCTCTGGCTTTCTATAGTTATACCCACCCCCTCCCCACTTCAGACCCACAAACTGGCTCTTACCTGATGATGACTGCCCGAGACTCATTGACATTGACCAGGAAGCCATCCAGCAGCGGCACAAACATGTCAGCCACATCAGATACAACCATCATCTGAGGCTGGGCCAGTGAGCTCTTCACGTTATAGAAGTGGAGCACCTTATTATAGGTGACAAAGCCAACTCGGATTGCTGACTCTTCCGCTCCACCCTCCCTGTAGAAGGTGATATCGTTACCCAGACCCGTCACCTTCTCCACCAACGAGCTTCATGACATCAGGCTCCATCTGCTGCCAACCCAGACACCGCCCCCCCCCCATCATTATGCGAAAGGAAGCACCTCAGCTCCCTAACTCTCACCTAGGTAGAAAGTCTAACAGTGACTTAAGCTCCTCACAGAGGAGCCTAACAAGACCACTCCTGATGGCATTGTAGGAGACATCAATCATGAAGATGAAGGCAGGAGGGCTGGGGAACTTATTGTTCTGCAAAGCAAAGAAATGTTGGGGGGAGGGGGGTATTGGTAAGTAGGCCAGTTGATTAGAGAGAAGTCAAAGGGAACAAACAAGGGGTAAGGGAAATGACCATAGCAATTCTTAGCTGTCTCGTCCTCCACCCACTGTTCCTCCCCATGTTATCTCCTCTTACCTTGCAGTAATCTACGGTGGCCAAGAATTCATAGGAGCCCAGGGATAGCTCAGGACGATCATAAGCATCCACACGTTTGCCGGTATGGTCCAGATGTTGAAAATACTGGGGGGGAACTGTGGGGAGTATGGCAGAGTGTTATTCAAAGGTCCACTCTCAATCTTAGTAAGTTTGGCCCTGACTGAGCTCACTCTACTGCCCTACATCCCCATATGTGTCCTACTTCCCTGTTCCTATATAATGACCCTCATCTATCTAACTAGAAAGAAAACACTGAAGATGCAATGCAGATCTTCCCCCAGCCCCAGGCACAGTGAACATACCATCATTGATACAGCTGCAAAAGCAGCACTGGAAGCGTCTCCCTCCCTCAACGAACTGCATGAAAGGGCACATGTATGCTTTGCAGCGATTGCAACGCAAAGGGCCAGATTCCCCATGGTCGACGACATACGGTGAAGCCTAAGGAGCAAAGGGGAAGGGCTCAGACATACAGGGAAGCTTCAGTGGGTTGAGAACAACCTGAAAGGAGATGCCATGGCTCATGTTTTGCCTGGGGAGGGAGTCAGTGAAGGGGAATAAGGACAAATGATGAGGGTACTGGTCACATAAATATCCCTAAGAGTCTAAATTCCATAGTTCCCTCCCCATCTCCAGAATGTCACTTCTTGAAAGAAGAGATGGTGAAACTCGCCCTGCTAAGCCAGGGTCTGCTATAGGCATAAAAGGAGAAAGCCAAAATTACCTATGATTCTCATTTCTGGCCCTATCTTCAGTCCCCTTCACTCTTGCTCTAGGGATCTTGATTGCTGCTTCCTTCCCCAACCAAGTATCTATGACACTTATCCCTGGATTTATGTAGCATCTCCATCCTTGGATTTATGTAACACCTATTGATGCCCCAGGAAGATATCACCCTACAGATAAAAAACCAGCAAACAAGTGTCCAAGCATCCCCATTGAGACCAGGAAGAAGAAAAAGAAAACACAGCAAGGCCAAGAAGCAGGATGTAAAGTGAGCCTTGAGCTTCCAGTTATACAGAAACCCACCCTAAGTTTGATAAGCTAGGCATGAACATGAGGGTGTCCTACCAAGGCCTGGCCGAACAGTGGCCAAGCCCTTTCTCTTTTCATGCTGATTTCAAGTGCTAGGGTGACAGATCAGGGCCCAGGCCAGGTAAGAGAAGGACTACTGGATCCCAATTTACCTTTTCTTCTTACCTGCTGTCCTAATATCCCTAACCTACCTGGGAAGATGGGATAGCATATAAGAAAAAACAGAATGATGCACTTCTAAACATGTGAAATGGCCAGAGGCTCCTGTATCCAGCTGTCTCAATACAGCTATCTCTTCCCCTACAAGTTGGCCTTGTCTCTTTTCATATTGTTTGTTTCCCCTATGAACCCTGTTCCCATTGAGCAATTTCTTGGGCTTCTGCTGTTATCCCTACCATCCTCTTAAGACATGAGCCCTGAGACAGAAAGCTATTGAAGATACTCTCCCCTCCCATCCAACCAAGACTTCTTCCCTTGTGATTTCCAGCATATCTAGGAAGAAGTCTTATTATTCCTCTCTTCCTCCCTTTCATTATACCCTGACTTACCTCTTCTGGGGGCAGCCTTGCCAGCGGCTTGATGACAGCTGCCAGGGGCACCTGAGCCTGCTTAGCCATATCAGATGTGCAAGGGATATTATAGGATGTGCATCTAATATATCGGGGACTTGCATTTCCTGAAGGAGGCAGAAAACCTGAGTCAAATCACAGAATCCCTCCAGTCAACCAGCTCTCCATTGCTGATCCACCCTATCACCCCCACAAATGCTAGAGCTGAGGATGGCTTTCCCCCCTCTAAAGACCAATGAGGGTCTGGTCTTTGATTAAAGACTGACAAAAGCCCATCTGTAAGCTGATAATCTTGGAGTAAAAGTCTCCACAAGGAGAAGTTAATGCCTTTCTCACCTTGATCTTTCACTAGGAAGTTGGTGGTAACTAAGGGTGGCACCTGGCCTCGTACTCCAGTAACAAATGGCTCTGAACCCCGGTTGTTCCTGTCATCCTCAATGACCTGAATCTGTAAGGAAAAGTGAAATGAGTGAGGGGACACAAGAAAAGGGAATACCAGGCCCCAGAGAGCTAGGAGAAAGAAAGGCTGAAGCTGCAGCACAGAAACAATTTGCTAAGGAACATCTGCTCTCGATTGAAGACCATATAAAATGCTGTAATGCCTATCTGCTCTACAAAATGCTGGACAGGCAATGCCAAGAATGGGTTTCTTTATTAATTTAGACTATCAGTAGGAATCACCCTTTTATTCCCCTAACTCCAGGACTGCTCCAGCTCTTATCAGAGACCTTCAAACATAATCAGATTTCACTTCCCTCCCCCATTAAGCCTACCCCCATTACCCCCTCCCCCTAAAACACATTTGGAGACAGAATAGGAAAACAGACAATAGTAACCATGTAAAAATGAATCTACCTGGAGTGACTTTGCATTCAATGAAAATAGAAGGAACAGGGTGAGGAGAGAGGATTAAACAGCCAGAAATGATCAGGTAAGGTGAGGAAGCAGATGCTACCTGTGTTCAGGTAAGCATCGATGTATAAATATGGGAGAAGAGGGTGAGTACCCATTCCTTATGGTCTAATCCTCAGTCTCCCATATTTTGGCAACCCAGCAAAGAAAAAAAACAATTTTTTGCAAAGCTGTAATCAGGTCTTTTTGCAAGCTGATGACCTTCAAGATGAGTCTGGTAAAACTAAAGGGAGAATAAGAATCTATAGCCCATAGCAGGTGAGAAGTGGCTCACAATTTCCCAAAACAGTAGTCCCTTCCCCTTAAGAAATGCCAGTATCCCAAACTTGTAGCCACAAATGTTTCTCCACCACAAGCTGTAGACAATTCAAACCCAAAGGGGAAGGATTTCCCGCTCATCTTTGTCCAGTTCCATCAAATGCCACGTGCAGGTTCCTGGAGGGACCAGCAGACGAACACCAGCTTAACATGCCACCTGACCCCGCCCTAGAGCCTGAGCTTCCACCACCCCATGCTTAAGACACCGCTAACAGCCTGCTACTGCTTCACTACATGGTAACTTGAGGCATGCACGTCCTTCTGGTTTATAAAAGCGAGGTCTGGAAGGACTACGGGAAAAGGATGGAGAGGGATGGACATGGTGAATGAGGTGAAAGTGAGTCACAGGCATGCATGGGTGGCACTAACACATGGATAACACACGCACACACCCCCCTGCACTTACTGGACTAGGAATGGCATCAGGGTCTATTCTGTGCCTGGTTTTCTGCTGAGGAGGCAGCTCATTGAGTTGCTTTTTAGTGTTTTAATAATAAAGGCAGCAGGGTAATACAGGGAGGGAGACAAAAGAACAAGAAGCAGATGTTACTTCTCTCAACCCTGATGAGTTAGACATGAACAGCTAGAGCCCAGCTCATACTGCTGAAATCAGGCTCTCTCTAGGTCAGAAATTCCAAGTCTTTCTGTTCCAACACAGAGGCTTCAATGGCTTAGACTATGATGTAGAAAATAAGGACAACGACATATAAGAGGCACGCAGGGGTTTAAAGAGAGGCTGAATGGGATAAATCGTTAGGAAGAAGAGGGATATTCCCTCCAACCCTCCTATCTAAGGACTATTCTTATGCTGAAAGAAGTCTCCCTTCACATGCACCAGACTTCCCTTCTCACCAGAGGAGGGGAAAGGAAGGAAGGGCTGCTTAGTCCTTTCAGGTACCCCCTAACCAACAAGGTCCCTCACCCTGGTAGTTCCCCAAAGGAAGAGAACAGAATGGAATATGACAACGGCTAAGCATGGTGAAGTAACTGACAGAGCAACTGTTGCAGACAGCACTATAAAGTGGCCCCCGGCCTCTATTCTGACTGTATGAAAGGGAGGCCTGAGGATTCTGATGGCCTCTATTCTGACTGTATGAAAAGGAGGCCTGAGGATTCTGATGGCCTCTATTCTGACTGTATGAAAGGGAGGCCTGAGGATTCTGATGGCCTCTATTCTGACTGTATGAAAGGGAGGCCTGAGGATTCTGATGGCCTCTATTCTGACTGTATGAAAGGGAGGACTGAGGATTCTGAT
>PVJC01051039.1:0-11581 GCA_004026665.1 Murina feae | reverse complement strand
CAGCCTGGGTGAGGAGTTGAGGGCTGTTTGCAGGCTGGCCACAGCACCTTCTGGGAGGGGGTTGCTGCTGGGGTACCTGGCCAGCCTGGGTGAGTGGTTGATGGCTGTTTGCAGCAAGGCTGGCTGGAATTTATTTAACTTCTAAAGTTGAAACTTTGTTGCTTTAACCAGAGCCCAGGTTGGGTTGCCCCTGACAACCCAGGCTCTCAGCGCTTCCTTAAACCCAAGGCTGGAAGCAGGTCTCTGGGGTTTATTTATGTTCTATAATTGAAACTTTGTTGCCGTGAGCCGGCCTAGGCAGACAGGAACCTTAGCTTCCTGCATCACCTGGGCAAGCCTCCTGCTTGTTCCAGTTCCGTGGCTGCTAGCCGCCATTTTGGCTGGGTTAATTTGCATACAGCCACTCTGATTGGCTGATGGGTGTGGCTTGGCTAGTGGGCAAGGCTTAGGTGTCTCAGAGTGATGGTTAATTTGCATATTACTCTTTTATTAGATTAGATTAGTAAGAACGAGAAAACAAATACTGTGATAGCTATAGACTGGCCTACATATCTGATTTTTACAGAAAGAACATTACTCTTTAGGAAAAAAAAAAAGAAGCACTCATTTACTACATGGCATGACTTTAGGGCTACAATGAGTGCCCTCAAAATAGCCCTCATATATAAAGATAACAATTAAAATTTAAAAACTCACCTGTTAACAATTCATGTCTCTGGGTCATTATTTTTTTACTTTATTGTTTTAACATTGACTACCTAGTAGAAGTGTACCTGTCATTAATTATGGAGGGCAAGGAAAATAGATTTAAAAATGCTGCTATAAATTCATTTTAGACAAACTAAAATAGGAAGATAATATAAAGCTGAACTATAGTGTTCTTAAAGTTAAACAGCTCTAATGGAATGAGACAAATACAGCACCATGTGGCAAGGAAGAGTCTCCATTCATGGAACAGACATGAAATGTGCTACAACTTTTTCAAACAAAAAATTTGACAGCAAATGAAAAGATAAAACAAAGTAGTGTCTCATTTCCTATGTGAAAAGAAGTGTTTCCTATCTTCTGTGAATTGTTTTAAAGATAGGAAAATTTTTCTTATTCACTTTTTCTTTATCTCTTTCTCCCAAGCAAAGACAACTCATGCTACTCAAATTGTAAAATATGTAGTGCTTCCTTTTTTTAAGTTAATGAGGGGATAAAATAAGAAAGACAAAGAAGGGGAAAAGAAATAATAAAAGAAGAGAGAGAAAAATAAAAGAAGGAAGAATGTATGGGGGCAAACTAGAGAGGCAACCACAATCACAACAAATATTTAATACTAGTAGCCCAGTGCACAAAATTTGTACACATTAAAGGGGAATTAATTAGAGGAAATATTTTAATATTGCTATTTGCCCTTTCTCTATAATAGAGTGTCAGAGATGAAAGAAAATTAGTAAAATGTGTATGAAAATCTCCCTCCTGTCAGAGTCTGGGGCACACTGTGGGACCCAGAGTCAAGTCCCCACCCACCAGCACACACCTTGAAATCACACGAGACCCGAACCCAGCTGGCCCCACCTCCATCAAGTCCTGCAGGGCAGAGGGTGCAGCCTCAGGTCCCCTGTCAAACCCTTCCAGGTGGGGGGCACAACCTCAGGTCCCCCATCAAGCCCTGTTGGGTGGGGAGGTACAGTCTCAGGTCCCTGGTCAAGCCCAGCTGGGCAAGGAGTGCTACCTCAGGTCTCCTGGCCCCAGCATCAGGCTGGGGGGCATGACCTCAGGTCTCCTAGCCCAGCCTCACGTCCCCCAGCATGAGGGCATGAGGGTGTGATGACCATTTGCATATTAGCTCTTTATTATATAGGATTGTTTTGTTATATGGCCACTGTTGCTCAGTGGTTGTGTATTGACCCATGAACCAGGAGGTCATGGTTTGATTCCCAGTCAAGGCACATACCTGGGTTGCTGTATCCTCTCCCAGTAGGGGACATCCAAGAGGCAGCCAATCAATGTTTCTCTCTCATCATTGATGTTTCTACCTTTTTCTCCTTTCCTCTCTGAAATCAATAAAATCTATATATGTATATATATATACACTAGGGGCTCGGTGCACAAAAATTTGTGCACTCAGGGGGAGGGAGATCCCTCAGTCCGGTCTGTGTCCTTTCACAGTCTGGGACCCCTCAGGGAATGTCCACCTGCTGGCATACCTGGTCAGCCTGGATGAGGGGCTGATGGCTGTTTGCAGGCTGGCCAAGCCCCCCAGTGGGAACCCTCACTCCATGGGGGTATGGCCAGCCTGGGTGAGGGGATGAGGGCCATTTCAGGCTACCCACAGCTCCCACTGATCCAATGTCCCAGTGAGGCTGACTGAAATCAGGTTTCTGGGGTTTATTTATCTTCTATAATTGAAACTTTGTTGCCTTGAGTGGAGGCCTAGTCAGGCAATGAAGCCTCCTGTTTGCTCTAGCTCTGTGGCTGCCAGCCACCATCTTGCCTGGGTTAATTTGCATACAGCCGCTCTGATTGGCTGGTGGGTGTGGCTTGGCTGGTGGACGTGGCTTAGGTGTCTCAGAGTGATGGTTAATTTGCATATTACTCTCTTTTTAAATGGAAACGCAATTATTTTTATATATATTTTATTGATTTTTTTACAGAGAGGAAGGGGGAGGAATAGAGAGTCAGAAATGATGAGAGAGAAACATCGATCAGCTGCCTCTTATACACCTGCTACTGGCGATGTGCCTACAACCAAGGTACATGCCCTTGACCAGAATCAAACCTGGGACCTTTCAGTCTGCAGGCTGACGCTTTATCCACTGAGCCAAACTGGTCAGGGCACATATTACTTTTTTATTAGATTAGATTACTTTTAGTAAATTAAGTAAAAAAAGAAAATTCAGTTTCTAGTAGCCAATCTGCTCCTCCCTTAGGTTTCCCCATTGAAGTACTTGACACTGCCATTTCCCTGTGGGTCCAGGTAAAACCCTTGAAGCCAACCTTGACTCCATTTACTTTCAACCCCATATACAGTTATCGGGAAATCTTAATATGTAAGAAACCTCACCATCTGTCATTAAACCTCTACCATTAAATCTCTAGGCATCCTCTCCCCAATCTTACTGATTCTTCTTATTCCACTGTTAGTGCCTTTACCCTATTTTTCAGGCTATTAGTCCAACTCCTCTTTTTAAATATGAATGTGGTACATATTTGCTCAAAGTTCCTCAAAGATTTTTCATCAAAACATATATTGAGATTCAAAGAGTTACATCACCTGGTACCTGCCCTCTCTGTCAACTCCCCCACTGTCTCCCTCTCACTGCGGAGCACCCAGGCTGTCTTCTCTGTTGTTCCCTGGATACAGGAGGGGCTTCTCTAATGCAACACTTTGCCTTCCAGTCCCCTCAAAGTTCTTCCCCAACTACCTACGTGGTTGTCTACCTCCCCTTCTCCTTGAGGTTCTCTTGACCTCCTTACATAAAATGCCCCCTTCTTCTCCTACTCACTCATTTTTGTTTTCTCTTAACAAGCCTCACTTTCTCTTTTACTTTCAGAACTCTTACCACACTGCATATTACCATAGCAGAGTGCTCGAGATCAGTGTGGAGTGATATTTCCCAGGTTTCTCTGTTTATGAGCTGTGTAATCTTTAGTGATTTTACCTTGACACTTCAATGTACCTTAGTTTCCACAACTGGGAAAATTAGGTTAATAAGAGCACATTGATAATAATGACCTTATTTTATCGAAAGTGCTCTGGGGTCTTCCTTCCCAAGATGACCAAGAAAAGAAGGAATAAAAGGCCGAGGCCATGTGCAGCCTATTCATTGCACCAGCTGCGCCTGGAGCATGCCCAATGTCCAAGGACAAGGCCAGTAAGACGCTTGTCATTCGAAACATAGCCAGTGTCTTGGATGGCTCTGTGCTTCCCAAGCTGTAAGCGAAGCTGCATTACTGTGCGAGCTGTGCCACTCATGGCAAGGGAGTTAGGAACCCAAACCCGGAAGGACCGAACACCCCCACTCAGATTTAGACCTGTGTGTGCTGCCCCGCCTCCACCAAAGCCCATGCAAGGAGCTAAGTCCTTAAGGAGTGAAGAAAATTCTCTCGGGAAGAAATAAATGGAAATTGTACTTCAAGAAATAAAAATAAAAAGTAAAGTCCTAAAAGTGTCTGACTCATAGGAAATGCCTAACATTGAGTTATATTTTTATTTATTATTTATTTTCCCCATTAGAGTGAAAGACACATAAGAAGAGATAATATATCAGTTTATTTACCACTGTCTTCCTAGATCCTAGAAAAGTGTCCAGCATATACATACATATATACATACACACTAAATTAATATGTAGAGAGACAAAAGTTAAAAAATATACACATAGACACAAGAAAAAATCAACAAATGTTAGAATTAAATAAAAATAATTGGAATAAATGTGGAAGTAGGACACTTGAAGGAAGGTTATATTTAAAAAAAAATTCCCCTACACTACTTTAAACTAAATTAAATTAATCTTTTTGTGTCACTTATTTTGTGTCATATTTATGCATCCAACTTTTCATTTTCTATTTCATTTGGTTAAGTCTAATTCACTTTCACTTCTCAGAGGCAAAGCAAGTGACCCACGATGTTCTGTTTGAAAGCATGCCATATAATGCAATTTAGAGAGATCTATGTCAGTAATTAGGAACCTGGTTTCATCTTGACTCTACTACTGCCCAGTATTGACATTACTTTACTTCTCATTTTTAGTACATTCAGGGACAGAATAAAGAACTTGGAGTACGTAGTTTCTATTAACATTCTAGCTTGGTAATTTGTTGCATTTTTGTGATTTGCTCTGGCTTTCCTTTGAATGTTTTCTCTTTGTCCTCAATTGGCACAGGTAGAAGGAATCTAAGTAATGTTAATATTATGGTAAGTATAGCATAATTGCAAAGGTAAATATGATGCACAAAATCATATACTACACATGTGTATTCAGTGATAGCTGAATTTTCTGCTATTTGGATTAGCACTGGTAATTATTTCTTATCTTGCTCAACCAAATATGGTGATATAAATCATTGTTAATTCATAGGAAAGATGAATGATTTGAAAATGAGTCTGTGAAACTAAATGAAGTAGAGAAAAAGAGGGTTCCAGATAAATTAAAAATGGGCAAAACAAGGAAAAACAAAGACTCTATAGCCATCGTGGATGTGTTTTTCCTGCAGCTTCAAACTCTTTCTGATTTTACAAATTAACAAAAACTGCTTCCTGGTAAAAGGGGTAATGGAGTGAAGCAAGAAACATTTATAATCCTGAATCCTTTTTTTTTCCACAGCGGACATCTGACTCAGTTAGGATGTGCTGTCTTTAAGTGACAGAATATCTAAATATTTTGGCTTAAATGAAGGGCATTTGTATGTTGTCCTTTACAGAATTCTAGAAGTGAGATATATCACACAGGGTGCTTCAGTGAGTGGTACAGTGAGGCCATTTCAATCATTCTGTTTTCATCTGGGGGGTGATCTCCACATAAGAGAATGCGTTAGCCCTTTAAAATAATAGCAGCATTTTAGTCTTTGTGCCTGAGAGCCTGAACTAAAAATAAGCTTAAGAAATAAAGTCATAATAATAAGATATATATGTAGAGAATCATTGAAGAAAATGATCACTTTTAGGTTCTAATCTTAATAAGGATGTTGATGATAATAACATAAAAATATAAATATCTAGAGACTGTTCTAATAATTATATATTTTATCTTATCAAGCCATCCGAATGAGTTTATGAGGTAGGTACCATTATTAACCCAATTTTATCACCAAGGAAACAGACAAGGAGAAGTTCAGTTACCTGCCTCAAGTCATAATACTCACAAACAGCATAGTGCTAGCACCGAGGTAGCCCTTGATTTTTATACCATGCTGATTCTTCCTTCCTGTGGATTTCAGTCTTTTTTGGTGTCCAAACGCCATGACTTTGCCAGGCTCTCTGTGCTCCTTTTTAATATATACATTGCTTTTGTCCTCCCATGTTTTGAATATTCATGAGCCAGAATTTAGTTCTAAGTCTTTTTCTATTCTCACCTCGCAGCTAGCTTACTTGTTGATGCTGAGATACAGCAATGTGTTCCAAGGAACAACGGTCTTTTGCAGGTTAAGGTGTTCCTACCACATAGTTTTCCATGGCGGCTGGAGAAGCCTCTTGCCAGTGGCATCAAATGAGACTGAGTTCCGTAGTCGCCGCAGAAGGTAGCGCAGGGATCTTCAGAGTTCTCATGCTTTGGCCCTGAGCCTGTTTGGGACTCGGCAGTAGCTCTGTTCTGTGCGCTACGAGCAGAATCCTCTATAAGAAAAGGGTAATATGCAAATGGACCCTAAGAGCAGAGCCACTGGAAATGACTGGTCACTATGACACACACTGACCACCAGGGGAGAGACACAACACAGGAGCTGCCCCCTGGTGGTCAGTGCACTCCCACAGGTGGAGCTCTGATCAGCCACAAGCCAGGCTGACGGCTGCCAGTACAGCGGTGATGGTGGGAGCCCCTCCTGCCTCAGCAGCACTGAGGATGTCCGACTGCAGCTTAGGCCTGCTCCCTGCTGGCAAGTGGATATCCCCTGAGGGCTCCCTGGCTGCTAGAGGGATGTCTGACTGCCAGCTTAGGCCCCATCCCCAGGGGAGCAGGCCTAAGCCAGCAGGTGGACATCCCCCGAGGGGTCTCAGACTGTGAGAGGCAGGCTGAGGGACCCCCCTCGAGTGCACAAATTTTTGTGCCCGAGGCCTCTAGTCTGAAATAACTCAAACCCTCCTGGAGCTTCACCTGAGAAAACTCACGAAGACCTGCTAGAGGAAGTTCTTCCCTTTACTGGAGCATGCTGCTGAGTATCCTGACGGCAAGCTGTTTTCCAAGATGGAGGAAACTTCTTCTAAAACACGAATTTTCCAAAAAAAAGCATAAAACTATACAAAAGCGCCCTAACCGGTTTGGCCCAGTGGATAGAGCGTCAGCCTGAGGACTCAAGGGTCCCAGGTTCGATTCCGGTCAAGGGCATGTACCTTGGTTGCAGGCACATCCCCAGTAGAGAGTGTGCAGGAGGCAGCTGATCCATGTTTCTCTCTCATCGATGTTTCTAACTCTCTATCCCTCTCCCTTCCTCTCTGTAAAAAAAATAAATAAATCAATAAAATATATTTTAAAAAAACTATACTAAAGGTCACCTTAAACATACCTCCTTGAACATACAGAACTATAGAAGATTTAAGCTGTCCCTAAATGTTTTCTTTTGATGAATGTGGTCATAATGTGCACCAGATCTCTATCTAATAACCAAGGGAAGGAGTATTCATTCTTTGATTTAGTAGACCTGCCATCTACCTCTCCCCATCAGCACAGACTTTCCAATTTCTCCTTTACATGAGAGTAGAGAAGAGGGGCCTGTATCTAGATATAATAGATCATGAAGTAATAGTCCTATTTCAAAGAAAGATCAATAATCTCCTAGGATATAAGTAATGCAGTCTTTCTTTGATGCATAATAGTAATGTGTTTTTAAAATACAAATAGGATAGTTTCAGTATGAAAAAGGGAAGTTTTATATATGTGTATAACTACATATAACAGATATTTTGTGGGTGTTGGATGTGAGAATAATTAAATTTATTTGCCTATAAGCATATATGTGCTTAGTAATCACCTACATTTTTGAGACCTATTGCACACTAATAAACATTTTTGAAGATATTAATCCAAAGATAAAGTCCCTAAATATACAAAAAATGCTTAATTACTTGTTACTTACACCCTTTCTGTTGTAGAGGTTGCTGCATAAATACAATATAGTTCATTGTGCTAGGCCACAGACACAGGGGTCTCATTTTTATGACTAAGTATGCCCAGCACGCTGGTCAGCTTCTCAGATAATTACATTGGCATCATAATTGTAAACCACAAGCAAATATTAGGAACTTAACTTCTTTCACTGTGCTTTCCTAATTGCAAAATAATCAGTTAAAGGGTTTTATGATTTATTTAAAGAAAGTCTGTTATCCTTATGGTTTCCTGTACTGTAAACAAAATCCTACGATAGTCTTAAGATACAAGAGGAAATACTAAGTGAAAAAAAAGATGTATTTGGATAAGTACTAGAAAAGTATTAAACATATCCAGGCAGCTTTGCACATAAAGACAATTTAGAGAAGAATGTAGAAGGGGTTTGAACTATTTAGAAAAACTGCTGAAGTGAGGTGGGAATTAGAGATACATTGAAAAGAAGAAATGGAGATTGACTTGGAAATGGATCAAGGATTTACTTTTATTATTGTGATTTAAAGGACTTTGCAAGCATGGCTTCTTTTATGATTTGATGAAATTACCAAAAGAACAAAACATTGGTACTTAGCAAGTCTACTTTATTAATCTACTAAAGAAATTCATTTTAATTCAATTATCAGCTTGTATATAAGTTTTAAGTTATTAGTTAATACTCAACAACCTAGCCAATAATCAAAAATAGTTATAGTGGATGATATATTGTTATAGTAAATGAAGGACAGAGGATCACATGTCTAAAAGTGATGTAAACCCTTTTTCATTTTTTTTTCTCACTTGAAAATCAAGGCAACAGGGTATTTATATGTCTAGGATGACTATCTTGGGCACATCGATGCAAACACTGGCAATAAGAAGTTGGTCAGAACACAATGAAAATTCTAAAGACTGTGGACGAGTCACTGACAATATCTGTTACAAATAGAAAGTGTAAAATGTGGAAGAGAAAGTATGAAATTATGCATGATACATAATTATAATAATTAAAATGGAAGAAATGCCAAAAAACTCTTTTTGGGGGTGCGGTGATGAAGTTGTTAATGAAGATTTCTTGTCTCTATTTAGGATTTTCATTTATGTGAGTGGGGGTGTTTTTGTATTGATTTTTTTTTTTTTGTAAGTAAGAAAGAGAAATTAATTTTTCCTCCAATGATGAGAGCTTCTAATTAGCCTCTGGTACCTTACATCATTATTCAGTAAATAAATATTTATCAATCTCACATTATTCACCAGGTATTGTTAAGATACAATCATGAGCACATTATTAGAAAGCAGTGTATATAGAGTGCTTGGCAAGAGCTCCGAAGAAACTGAATAGAGAGATACGATCAAGAGTGACACGAGGGGTCAAAAGAGGCCTCTTGCAAGAGTTAATCTCAACAATGTGACCTTTACCGGCCTATGAGAAGGAGTAAGTCAAGCAAAGTTTTGGTAAAACTCACCCTAGTCAGAGAGGTGCTTTCTCTTAGCAATTTTTATAGCAAGGCACCTCAATTAAGACCAGGATCATCTGAAGCGCTCCCTTCTGGTCACCACTGCAGCTATTAAATCAAAATATATGGACATGGAAAGTATCTGCATTTTTCCAGAAGTTTTCAATATAATTTCAACAAGATTTTTACTTAATCTTAAGATCTAAAACAACCTGTTGGGCTCTTTCAGAAATTATTTTCTAAAAATACATTTCAAATAAATTACAATATTTAAAAAATAAGTGTTACATAAGGAAACAAAATATTAACAAATTGACTATAATTGTACACAATTGTATAATCGACTATAATTGTTCTATGGAAAGAGTTAGACTGTATTCAACACAAGATGATTTTGGTGCAAAGGTCAAAATTTGATGTGATTTCTTATAGACAATATAAATTTTATTCTGACAAAAAATCGATTGGGTCATTTTTGTTTTCAGGGTCTTGGGCTCCAGATCTTTCTGAATCAAAAATTGGATAACTATTTAATGTGTCAACCACATTTTTCATTATACGAGTAACACAACACCAAAACAATCAAGCATAGAATTTCGCACTTTTAACTATTTGCTTCTAGTTTTTACCTGCTAATGCCATGAATCATGTATAATACTCAGTACAAATAATAAAGAGTAACATTGTCAGAGGCCAGTTGTTTTGACTGCAAGGAGGGTTGGTACATTTCTTCCCTGGGGAGTAAAAAACAAAAACAAAAAAGCAGGTCAGATGAACTTCTTGAATGTCCTATATTTTTCTCTGTTGTCCAGCTTCCTGCATATAACTGTTCCTCTTTCTGCCCAGCCACAGGAACACAACACATACAATACTATTTAAGGCTCATCTAAATAGATAGATGAATAGATAGATAGATATTCTCTAGGTGTGAGAATAAATGGACATCCAACAAAGAGTGAGGCCTCACTGGTGAGCTAGTGCAGGGCTTTCTACCTCCTGTACACTTTATGGTTTGTCATGCAGCTACCATGATTCTGTCTTAGCTGCAGCCGGTCAATTAGCTCAGAAGGAAAGACATCATCTTTTCTCCTTTGTGCCTAGTTCTGGCCGAGGTTACTTTGGCTTTGCTTTCAAAGTATCCCTTTCTTGGATTATGGTTCTTCAGTGGCTTGGGAAAGAACATAGGCACAATCTGAGGAGATTATTAAATTCTATTTTAGAGGTTGGTCCCATGTCTCAGGAGAAATTGGAATGCTTCTCAGAGTACACTTAGGAAAAAGTTAAAACAGAAGCCTTTTAGGCACTGAATCTTTTAGGCACTAGTATTTGTATGGGTCTCTGTTCTTTTTATATTATACTTTTCTTATGAAGAAACATCAATCAGCCCTAACTGGTTTGGCTCAGTGGATAGAGCATTGGCCTGTGAACTGAAAGGTCCCAGGTTCGATTCTGGCCAAGGGCATGTACCTTGGTTGTGGGCACATCCCCAGTGGGGAGTGTGCAGGAGGCAGCTGATCGATGTTTCTCTCTCATCGATGTTTCTATCTTTCTATCCCTCTTCTTTCCTCTCTGTAAAAAATCAATAAAATATATTAGGAAAAAAAAAGAGAAACATCAATCAGCAATCTTTTTAAAAATATATTTTTGTATTGATTTCAGAGAGGAAGGGAGAGGGAGAGAGAGATAGACACATCAATGATGAGGAAGAATCATTGAACAGCTGCCTCCTGCATATGCCACACTGGGGATTGAGCCCAGGTACCCTGACTGGGAATTGAACTGTGACCTCTTGGTTCCTAGGTTGACGCTCAACCACTGAGCACCCCAGCCAGGAAATCAGCAATAACTTGTTTATTACCTCTACCCTGTCATTTCTTAAAAAAAAGATATTTTCTTATTGATTTGAGATCTAGACATAGGCACACATACTTAGTCAATTTCCTTTCTTCCTCTCATAGATTAATGTACAGCACATACAGTTCTTGGTCATATAGTTAATTAAAAGGTAAAAGTCCCAGCCCTTTAGCTATATCTGTCATTATTCATGACTAGGGGCCCGGTGCACGAAACTCATGCACGGAGGGCAGGGATGGAGTCCCTCAGCCCGACCTGCACCCTCTCCAATATGGAGTTCTTGAGGACTCTCACAATCCAGGACCTCTGGTTCTTAACCGCTAACCTGCCTGCCTGCCCTAACCACTCTGCCTGCCTGCCTGCCTGATCCCCCTAACTGCCCTCCCCTGCCGGCCTGGTCACCCCTATTAACTTTCTTTTTTAATCTTATCCCCTTCACGCACAATTGTATTTGACTTCCTTATTGGCTTCTTCCTCTCACAC
>PVJC01051038.1:0-11602 GCA_004026665.1 Murina feae | reverse complement strand
TGAGAGATCAACATAGAGGGGGTGCCTGCTCCAAGCCTCCACAGTGTGCCTGGTGGCAGGTCCCCAGCAGGTAGACACACACAGGAGGACTGCTCCAAGCCTCAGATGCAGCTGTGGGCAGGTCCCCAGTGGCCACACACACACACACACACACACACACACAAAAGGCACCTGGCAGACTGGGGCCATCATAGGACATCCACTGAGGGGTCCCAGACTGTAAGAGGGTACAGGCCAGACTGAGGTACTCCCTCCACCCCAAGTGCACAAATTTTTGTGCACCGGGCCCCTAGTATTTAAATAAATCTATAACCCCTTCAATTGAACTGGTAGTCAATTTCTAACTCTACCCCAATTTAAAACAAAACACCTCCTGAATGGAGTGGCTTGGTTGCTTCAGTGTTGTCCTATCCACCAAAAGGTTGCCAGTTCGATGCCTGGTCAAGGGGCATACCTGGGTTTTGGGTTTGATACCCAGTCAGAGAGTGTATGGAAGGCAACAGATCAATGTTTCTCTCTCACATTGATGTTTCTCTCTCTCTCCCTTTCTCTTCCTCTCTCTCTAAAAGCAATGAAAACATATTATATAAAAAAGAAACAACAGCAAGGTTGTTAAACACAACTCAACAAAGGAAAACCAATTGTATTTCTATACACCAGCAATAATCAATTAAAAATATAATGGAAAAGAAATGACCCAGTGTTATAATAGTTTAAAGTGTAACTTCCTTGGAGAAAACCAAAAACATGTAAGGAAACCTTTTTTTAAAAAAGTATGTTATATTTTCAAAGAACATAAAAGTCCTGAATAATGGAGCATAAGCCATATTCATAAATGGGAGCATGTGATATCATAAAATAAAAAATTTCCCTCAAATTAATCTGTAAATTCAAAGCCATTCCAATCAAAATCTTATAAGAAAAATTTTGACACTACAATGATTGCAAAATTCATATTGAGGACTAAAAGGCATCTTTCCATACATTAAGCTCTTGGACAAAGCTATATTAGTAATATTGATGCAGATAAATGGAACAGAATAGATGAATTAGAAAAATATCTGTACACATCAGTGCATGATGTGGTTGGCATTACAAATAAGTGGAGAAATTGGTTTACCTTGTGCTAAAAGTAAGAGAGCTACACCTCACCATACAGAAAATAAAGATATTTAACTATGTAAATGTTTAAGTTTTATAACTATAATAAGAAAGTTTAAATGATAATTTGTGATACTGTGGATCTCTTAAATGTGACACAAAAGGCACGCATAAAGAAAATGATTGATGGACTTATGTAAAAAATTTAAATATCGCCCTGACCGGTTTGGCTCAGTGGATAGAGCGTCGGCCTGCAGACTCAAGGGTCCCAGGTTTGATTCCAGTCAAGAGCATGTACCTTGGTTGCGGGCACATCCCCAATGGTTGCAGCAGGCATCTGATTGATGTTTCTCTCTCATTGATGTTTCTAACTCTCTGTCCCTCTCCCTTCATCTCTGTAAAAAATCGTTAAAATATATTTAAAAAAATTTTAAATATCTATAATAAAAACAGCACAAAGAGAGTTAAAAGACAAATCATAGATTTAAAGAAGCTATCTGTGACATTCATTTAAAATAGTACTTACTTATCATTTGTAATAGAAAATCAAGTCCATGAGACATAATCAAAAATTACAGAAGAGGGAAATGGAATGTCTAAGATTAAACAAGAGATGAGCTACTCAACCTCACTAGCAAGCTGAAAAACAACAAACAAATCCAAACAAAACATAATTTATCAGATTTTGAAAAAAAAAAAACTTGCAAAAATTCTCTTAAATGTTTGTGAGAATGTGTGTAGAATGATAAATAAGAGCAAACTGATAGCTGGCCAATGTTAAAAATTTACATTTTCAATAGAGGCAATGATAGTCATATGAATAAAATTAAGTACTAGATGGATTTAGTTCCTGTTAGTGATAGCCTTGGGTTAAACAAAAAGAAAAATAGGACTGTGAAGAGATACAAAGAAGAGGTCAACTCTATCTGCAATATTGTTTTGTTAAAAACAAAATTTGAATTAAATGTCTACATTTATTAATTCTTGCTGGTAAACATATGGGTATCAATATTAACATCTTAGGTTTTTTTAGTTTTCTATATATTTAAACTACACACACACACACACACTGTGATTCAAATGGAACTCACTGGACCTTTTAAATAGGGTGAAGAACAAAATAGGATTTAAATTGGGAAACTAGTTCTAGGCTAAGGTTGAGTTGACATAAGCAATAATAAAGGAATTAAGAAATGAAGAGATATTGAGAAGGAGAGAGAGAGAGAGTCTCAGCCAGGGTAGAAAGTGGTGAGGTCACTGAGGGGAGAGACTTAGAAGTTACCATAGACATTAAGCAAGGTTCATGTAGTGCTTGAGAACAACAAACTTGAGTAATAAGGAGAGTCATACAATCATGAATGAACATGTCTTTTATCATAGGCTACTAGGGGTAAAACATCATTTCTGAAGTAGTAGGTGACAATTGTCATCTCTTAGAAAAATCACTCTTATAGGAGTTATGAACTGGTATGACTCAACTAAGCCCCCTCCTACTTGCTCAGAAACAAAGTCAGAGCACAACTGGCACTTTCACTCCTGAATTGCTCAATCTCCTTCAATAGGGAAGGATCCAAGACAGGTTCTTCTGCATTGTGTCTGCCAATTTTCTATTCAAAGAAGCACAGAGTTTAGCAATTTGGAGATATTTTTCTGTATGAGATTGTTCATCTATAGGGTGGCATTTTCAATAAGGACACGTCTCTTCCTGCCTAAAAAGTATTATGAAGAATAATTTTTCTATGTGCTGGGATAAATTCATTGCTGTCTATCATATTTCTTTTGCAAAAAGAAACGAAAGAAAAGAAGCAAATTATTCTGCATCCTCAGCACAGACAAATACCACATCATTTCTACTGAATGCTTTCAACAGTTCTGATTTTTTAAATAAGAGTGTAAAAAGAAAATCTGGGGGGAAAAACTCTTTTAAAATGTGTGATTCAAAGGGACTGATATTTCACATAGTATTATTTCCTATTGTTGCCCTGTGGATAGTTGAAAAATAATCAGATTAATTAAAATTATTTATAGCTTCATGCAGAGGAGAGAATGACAGTTTTTTCCACCAGAAATTTGGAATAGTTAACAGGTTTTCAACAAATGGATTAGGATTTAGGGCACTTGGAGTCATGAATTTAGCTCAGTATATAGATCCAGCTCCAACAAGATTTTGCTGGTGGTCCAACATGGGGAAATATCATTCCTATTCCCCATCTTAACTGTGAAGCTAGGATGATAATTAGCTATTGCTGGATTCATTATAAGCTTTCAAGTACTGTTTGAAGGCCCTTTGTTAGTTTATGATCTTGGGACAGATTACCCAATAAAACAAAAGAATTGAACCGAGGGAATACCAGTGTGATAAGGGGAAAACTCCTTGACTTTCATTGCAACTTGTAGTCCCTCCTGGTACCCTGAAAAAGACTCAAACATCTCACCAACAGTAGTAATATTTATGTACATTATTGACATAAAATATACTGCACTACATGCCTTTTCTATGCAGTGTCAGCATGTATTGTGCAGAATTATATCCATTGTATGAATTAATTATAATACAGTTTAAGTGGATGGTAATGGCACACAATAAAAATAAAAACCTCCTTGCACAAATAAAAGAATGAGGAAAAGCACTTCATTTCTCTTTCATAAAAGATTTCTCATTAAAAGAATTGTAAGATGAGCTAACCAAATGTCATCCATTGTAGTGGTGGGAAAAATAATAAAAATTCCATTTATATTTATTTTTTATCACATGGCTTTTAATTACCATGTTTTATAGAGGAGAAAAAAATTTGCTCTAACCTTCTAGATCTTGGATAAGAACCGCTCCCCCCCCCACACACACACTCCTAATAAAAGGCAGATTAACAGGAGAAAAACACAGATGATTAATAATAAGTATACCTCCTCTTTACATGGGAGAGACCTAGGAAAACTGAGTAACCCTAAAATGGCCCAAATCACCACCTTAAAGACCATTTCCAGCAATATATATATTTAGGGGGAGAGTCAGTTATGGAAGTTTGCCAAAAATAGTGCAGTAAACAAGAGTTTAGTTTTTTTGTAGATTGAAGTCTTTGCCTTCTCCATTAATAAGAATTTCTAGAGATACATCAGCCTGCTCTTTCTGGTACACACACACACAGAGATGATGCTCTCAGAAGTGAAGATTCGCCTTATAAATGCAAATGTCACTTACAAAATGGTAACTCCTACTAGATTTCCAGAGCTTCTTTGTTACTGTTGTTTTGTAAAAGTAGCCATTTCAAGATAATTCTTATGCCAAAGTGGCATATTTTGGGGTGGCAAATTCTGCTTCCTTTCAATGTCTTTATCAAAATCTTGTCTAAATTAGTCTTCTAATTGGTTCCTCTGCCTCTAGTCTTATTCAGATCCCCCCAACCCTTTATCTACATGGTCACCAGAGACATTTTTCCAAAGTGTACATCTGATTTTGTTATTCTCCTGCTTAACATTTGTTCAAAGGCTCCTTGTTGCCTAAAGAAAAAACAATAACACCACCACCCAGAAAGAATGTCATGATCCAGGCTGTGCTTACTTTCCAGGTTTATTTCTTGTCATAGTCCCTTGATACACTTCACTCAGACTGTACTGAACTATTTCAATTCATCTTAAATTTGTTCAGATCACAGTTCACCTGTTACAGCATTTTAAATTGGAGGTTTGAATTGAGTCACCACAGTACAATTGACATGGAATTCCAAAGTGAGTTTATAGAATACAAAGCAGATTTTCACAATGGAAAATCTTTAGAACCAGTTAGAGATTTTAGGTCAGAATTTTTTGGAAACAGACTGTGAGATGAGTGGTTATGTGCAGGAAGTTTGTTGAAAGTGTTCTAGGAAGATGTACCTGTAGGGAAATAAGAAAGGCAGGGTTGAACAGAGAAAGAATATGTTCTCCACTGCTTTGCAAATGAGGCCTCAGAGAATATTCCAGAAATCTCTAGAGCTTGGATGGCCAGCTTTTCAGAGTTGCACCAAATTGAAGAAAAGGGTTTAGGCCTTTGAGCCCTCACATCAGCCAATCATTCCATAAATCACCTAGTGGAAATGTCGTTGCACTTTAGGATGAGGCAATGCCCTTTGAGGGACCCAGTTGTGAGATATCAGCAGAAGATATTTCCAGCACTGGCACTGAAGAGGGATCTCAGTGGATCAACACACTACCTACTATAAAGTTCTAAAGCCCAAAGAAAGATGTGAAAAGTTTAAGTGAAGAGAAGTAAGGGAAAGACTTGTCAATGCTTTTTGAGCTCTGGAGAAAAATGTTTCAGGGCACTCTTTCATTTCAAGCCTACAAAAGGAAACTTAAAGACCCCTTAACAGCCTGAAGTAGGTCTATTGAAGTTTGAGAAACATAGTGATTAATATTATAGCCTTTAACAAGTTATGTAAGTTCTTTGGACTTCTGTCTCTTTAACTATACAACAGGTACAAAAATATCTACCTTACTGGTGGTTGTGAAGACTAAATAAGAGACTGGACCTAATTAATTCAGCACAGAACCTGAAAGAGTAATTTATTGATCAATATTAGTTCCCTTTACATTATCTACTTCTAATCTTTGCTCAAATTGCACATTCTTTAATGAGATTGTAAATGAGCATTCTTTTAAAAATCCCTACTCTGCATTCCAACATTTTTTCATACTCCACCAGTTGTTTATTGTTCCTCATAGTATCCATCATCTAACATATAATATATATTTATTTTTTGTTTATCTGACTACTCCCACAAGAATGTCACCTCAGTGAGAGCAGAAACTTGATCTTTCTTGTTCTCTGCTATATTCTCAGTGCCTAGAATAGGGCCTAGCACATAATAGGTACTTAGGAAATATTTGTTGAATGACTGAATGAATGAATATGTGATACTATTTAGGGAGACATAGTTTAATTTGCACTATAATCAAATTTATTTTATATTAAACCAAATTATTACTTAATTTGAGAGCATTCAACCCAGGGATTAGAACTATAATTGACATATACTGAAAGGCTTAAACAGTTATGGTTGACAGGATATTAGTATTGTGAATAAACTTTACATTTAGTATTGTGAATAAACTTTAGATTCGACAGGCACAGCAGGGCTAACAACAAAGTTAATTGAAGAGTTTAGAAATGTTAACATTTGCATTGGTGTGGAGCAGGCTTATCTTAACAGAGAAATTACAAGATGACAACTTGTTATGCAATGAAGTAGACTAAAGAGACAACACAAAGAAATTTAAAATCTACATTTCACTAGACTTGCTTTGACTCTGACAAGCTATGGACATTATTATTAAAAGCCAAATATGACAAAGTGTCTTCTGACGATAGAGACAGATAGTATTTATATTGCAACTATTTGCATAATAGACACTTTTGTATATATGTTAACCCAATTAATCATCACAGTAACCCTATAATGAAGGCAATGTTATAATTTTCCTTTTATAGATGAAAACACCCGAAGTTCAGAGAGGTGAAGTAACACAATAAAGCCACCCTACCTGGAAGTATTATTCATAATATGAACTTGTGTCTTTGACAGAGAGGCCATTGCTTTCTCTACTCTGCCACATTGTCATTTTATCATTAATACTAGTGCCCTCGGGGTGCATGGATTCATGCACTTTGAAAGGAAATTAATTAGAAGGTGGCCAGAAGGGTGGGACTGGGCAAGATGGGCCAGACACACCTTGGAGCCAACCTCCTGCAGTCCCTCCCCAGCCAGCCACACCTGGGATGGAGCCATGGTTCCAAGGTCATCTGAGGAGTGAGTGGGGTCCCTGCAGCAGGTGGGGTCCCTCGGCCTGGCCTGTGGGACTCAGGCTGAAATCAGCTTTCTGACATCCCCTAAGGGGTCCTGGATTGTGAGAGGGTGGTTCTTGGGTGACGCACCCCAGAATTGGGCTCCCTCCTCTCTGGATCCAGGTGCTTCACCCAAGAACCACCACTGCCAAGTCACCACGGCTCAGCAGCTCCTGCATAAGTGCCTGCCCCCTGGTGGTCAGTGCGCACCATACCTACCGCCTGGTCAGATGGTTGCTTAGCCATATAGATGATATAGATATAGGTATAGATATAGATATAGATATAGATATAGATATAGATATAGATATAGATATAGATATAGATTACTTCCCAAGTGTATTGATAGCACCATAGAATTATGAATTAGAATAATTTCAGATCATTTTATTCAGTTATATATTCCATATAGGCCAGTAACAAATCTTAAACATATGTCCAATCTGAGTGAAGTATCCTTTCAATAAATTATCTTAAAAAGAATAACAGGTGGTGGTATTAAGTATGTTTTTCTTTTATGAATATTTAAGGTACATGAAGTAAGGAAACTTACCTTTCATAGACATTCTTGGTGAAATTTGAGATTTCCAATGGGCCATTGAGAGTTCTCTACCACATGGGAATATGCTTTCAAGCCCAGACATAGAGAAACTGTGCCCTTCCTTTGCTGATTCGGTTAGAAGACTTTAGGATAATTCCAGAGCCAACTGGCTTTTTATCACTATGCCAAATATTCTCCAAAATAAATCCTAAGAATTTGGGAGACAATGCATGGGTTCCCAGGTAATTAAAAGCAAGTTCAAAAAGCTAAATTGTGTATTCATTCAGAATAATCAATTGTGTATACAGGGATACATTATTTTATTGCACTTTGCTTTATTGTGTTTCCCAGATAATAAGTTTTTTACAAATTGAAGGTAAAGCCCTCCACCAGCAAAAATATTATGACTATTTTATTGAGATACTTGCTTTCTTGCAGCATTTTAAAATGAAACCTGCAATATTTTTGAGATATACCTGTGTTGCTATTGGAATCTGCACAGAAAACTAATTGAGGAGAGAGAATAATTTAGACATATTGAAGACTACTATTGAAGTTTACATTTGCAATAAGTTCTCTTTTTATGTAAATTTAATATTTAATAGTATTTAATGTAATATATACACACACATATATATGGATATATATTTGCAGTATACTAGTTTAAAAAAAGAAATGGAGCTAGACTACTTTGGTTTAAAATCTATTTGTTTGTTTTTGCAACACTTGTACTAACTTGGTGACTTTGGACAAGTTATTTAAAATATCCATGCCTAAGAACAGCATTGAATTGACTGTCAAACTATAGCTGGAAGGGTCGGGAGGGTTGGGGGGGGAGTTAATCGATCAACTGAAGGACTTATATGCATGCATATAAGCATAATCAATGGACACAAGACACTGAGGGGTAGGGGAGGACGGGGGAAGGTCAAGGGGAAAAAACGGAAACTTATTTAACCCTCTTTGTAATACTTAAAGTAATAAAACAAAATTTAAAAAAAATAAAAAAAATAAAATATCCATGCCTATGTTTACTTATGCATAATAATAATAATAGTACTTACATAATTAAGTTGTAAAACTAAAATTAATTTATATTCATAAAAGTGCTTAAAATGCTCAACACATAAAAAGTTTATATATACTGGGTATAATAATAATTATTACTGCTGATATTAAATGATATAATTTATTGCACATATCCTATATAATAAAGGTTAATATGTAAATTGACCAAATGGCAGAACGACTGGTTGCTATAATGTGCACTGACCACCAGGGGGAAGATGCTCAATGCAGGTGCTGTCCCCTGGTGGTCAGTGAGCTCCCATAGGGAAGCACTTCTCAGCCAGAAGCTGGGTTCACAACTGGCGAGTGCAATGGTGTTGGCGGGAACCTCTCCTGCCTCCGTGGCAGTGCTAAGGACCCCTCAAGGGATGTCCGGCTGCTGGAGAATGGGCCTAAGATGGCAAGCGGACATCCCCCAAGGGGTCCCAGACTGGGAGAGGGCTCAGGCCAACATGAGAGACGCCCCTCCCCAGTGCACAAATGTTGCGTACCCAGCCTCTAGTATAATGTATAAAATGCTCTTCATAACATCATCTTGCTTAATCTTCAAAACTACTATGATGAGGTAATTGTTATGGTAAAACCTCAACATAATGGGCTAATTGGGGAGAGAAAGTATCAATTAAAGCAGAAAATCTGTTATATCACAGAGTAGGGTTTCTGAATATGGATTGAGCACATGCTGATCATTTGCCAAATATTGTTTAAAACCAGTAACTCTTATATTTCAATATGTAGACTATAGTGTTAGACATGTAATATTTATGTTGGTGAAATTACTATAGTATTTTTCCAATATATGGCCTACTCACTAATATTTGTTAAAAATAACAGTAAATTAATAACAAAAAATAACATGCTAATTTAATAATAAGCAAATTTTGGTTAAAAGCATTTTAAAATTAACAGGCTATTAATTTTCACATATGACATATGGAACAGAATTTTTGTCTATTAAATCACAAGTCCACCATAATTTTTGTCTGTTAAATCACAAGGTTATTAAATCGAGGTTCTCAAAATAAAGGGTTTACTGTATTAATAAATTGTTTGTGATTCCATGGCTAGTAAGCTGGGAAATCAATAAGGATTTATACAAATGTCTCCATAACATAAAAAAAAACAATGCTTTTCATATTGAGTATTTTTCAAAATATAAATGTAAATTTTTAGTCTTTATGAAATGCCTACTTATTCAGAATCTCTGAGTATGTCCCCATAAAATCTTTTTTTTCAACTAGTTGTTCTTCATGTGATGCTTATGCACATTAATGGTTGGCTAACCATGCATTGTGCTATGTTGGCTGTATTTATAAACTTTTCCACCAGAACATTTTACCATCAACACCAAATGCAAAAACCTACAACATAAAGCTCCTGCAATATCAACTAAAAAACTATTATTTCTTCTTCAGTTTTCAAGGAAGTCATACTTAGGATCATTTAGATAAAAATATTGCAATTATGAGGTCATAAGTAAAAATCTACTTGCACACTAATAATTACAAGTAGTCTCCACTTTTAAAAAGATAGGTTGATATCCATCTAATAATATGATTTCCTTCCTGTTTTATGAAATAGTGAAAATCAGTTCTGTACTACACTATAAAAATAGGTTTGATTAAAATTGTGTGACTACTATATTAGTGTAGTAAACTGTCAGTCTAGGTAATAATGGCTGAACCCCCTCCCCACCCCCCGGAAAAGTTAATGATAGACAGCAAACTATAGGTCCAGGAACCTGAGAACATCAGGGATAATATTCCAAAAAATTCTACAGCTAGATATATCATATCCAAACTAAAAATAAAGAGAAATTTTTGAATAAAATCAGAAGAGTAAAACCCAAATTACTTACAGAGGAAGAAAGATAAAAATTATATCATACTTATTTTTAAACATCATGCAAGCAAAAAGAGAGGAAAGTGGAATATACAAAGTGCTGAAAGGAAAAAAAAATAATCCACCAACTTAGAATTATGGATCCAGTTAAAATATCCTTCAAGGGCAAAGGAGAAATGAAGACATTCTCCAACAAAAAAATAAATTGATATAATTTGACACTGGTGGATGTGCCTTAAGAAAGATGTTCAAGAAGTTATTCCAAGAGAAAGAAAATTATATAGGTCAGAAACTCGTATCTACATGAAGAAAGGAAGAATATTAGAGATGGAATAAATAAAAGTAAAATAAACTATTTCATTTTTCTTATTCCTAATTAATCAAAAAGATAACAATTTATTCAGAATAATAATAGAAACAATGTTTTAGATGAGTACAACTCATGAATAAATTGAATGAATGATATCAAGGTTATGAGGCACAAAAAACAGGAGTTGAGAATATTCTGTTATAAGGTACCTGGACTATATGTGAAGTGGTATAGAGTTGATAGTGGACTTAGATTAGTTGTAAATGTATATTGTAATCTAGGGTAGCACTGAAATATAAAATAAGTATAATTATCATGCTAAGAGAGATAATGGAATCATCTAAAAGATTCAATTAAATCAAGGATGGGTAGAAAAAGATAAAAAAAAGAAGCAAAACATAGGGAAATAGATAAAAATTTACAAATATTACATATAGATATAAACCAAACTATATCAATAATCACTATACATATCAATGGTCTTAGTCAAGCATATCAAACTCAAAAGCTAACACAGATCAAATAAACAAGATTTAAATTTATGTGGGCTGCAAAAAACAAAAACTTCAATTTTCACAGAAACTTAGGTTTATTTTGATAAAGATATGCTGTATCCAAAGGGCTGAAATAAATGAGTAATCGTTAACATAAAATAATAAAATCTAAACTAATAAAAGGGAAATAGTAAAATTAACCGTTTCTTCGGGAGGGGGTAAGCCACGCCCACTAGCTAATCAGAGGGACTGTATGCAAAATAGTCCAATCAAGATGGCGGAGGCGGGAGCCGGCAAGAAGCCACAGACTGCGGCCTCTGCCGCAAATAGAGGTGGCAGCCGAGGGAGGGAGCAGTCAGTCAGCCCGGGGGCTTCGATGGGCCTGGATGGGTCCCAGGGAACACATGCACGGAGGCTGCTAAGCC
>PVJC01051037.1:0-11617 GCA_004026665.1 Murina feae | reverse complement strand
TAATAGCAGTAGTTATTTGAGACCAAGTTTACTTAAGAGTAATAGAAATTATCAGGAATCTAAAAGAGCATAATGATAAAGGTGCCAACTATAAATAAGACATAAGCATGTTTAATATATTTGCATCTAATAATGGGGCATCAAATATTTGAGACAAAAAATGAAAAAAAAAGCAATAAGAAATAGACAAATCCAAATCCATGATTACAGTTGAAGACTTCAACATCCTCTACCATTATGATACATCTATCAAGAAGAAAATATGCAAAAATATAGTTGAACTGCATAACATTATCGAGCAACTTGATCTAAGTTAAATTTATATAAAAAGAAGTCTCAGGAATCCCAATGAAGGTATGAGGTTGGAGTACATCTTACTCACCTCATCTTGCTGGTGTGAGGACATATTAAGAGTGTGTGTGTGTGTGTGTGTGTGTGTGTGTGTGTGTGTGTCTATTCCTACTACTGAGACAAATAATACTGAAGCCAAGTATGGCTTGAGTAAACATTTATTTAATCTGAATTTTTAAAATATTATGATGCCTTAGCTATAATTATTGTTGAAAAGTTCCTCTTTTTAATCTATATGCCACCAGAGAATTGATTCTGAACCTTGGCCTATTTTCTGGTACCGTGCTACCCACTAGGCAGAACTCCCTGTTGTTTACATATTTGAAGTTAAAAACACTCACTACTGAATTCAGAGGTCTCTGACAAACCCCACTTACACCTACAGGAATTCTCCCCTGTTGTCTAGAACTGTTGCATAGGTTGTGCACACTCTCTTTATCTGCTCTCTGGATTCAGATTGGCCTCTGCATTTGTCCTACCATGGGCTTCCCTAGGGCCCAGCGTATGTATCCAGCTCTGAGCTCCCCCAGCTTTTATTTTTCTAAGCTTTCTGTACTTAATTCTTTCATTCAAAATACTTACTATTTTACCACATTGAAATTAAAAGTCTCAGAGCCACTTTGGTCCAAATTGGATTGACAACTATACAGATCATAGGACTAATCAGTCATTCCTTTGAAGTTTTCAGTATCTCCATAGAATGCATTCCCTCTGAAGGTACATGAGCAAGTTTCTTAATTTCGTGCCAGTTCCAACAACAAAATAAAACCCAGGCAGTGAAGTCTTGTAAGTAGCCAAGAGGTAGATTGAAAAAGAAAAAAATATTTCTTTTATTTTTTAACCATCACATAGAATATGGTAGTTATGTTTATAGGTTTGGGAGTAAGACAAACTTGAAATCTTAGGTTTCTTATCCTCTCTAAACTTCAATTTTTCATCTATAAAATAAGTATAAAATAACTAATATTAGAGGATTCTTTGAGAACTTAGTGAAATAGCCTGCGTAAAATACCTACCTACCTCAGTATCTTGCACACAACAAGCTCTCCAACAGATATTCTCTGTACTCAGGACCCCAAGGCCAAAGATAAGATCCCTTGTGTTTTATAAACTCTTGGTGAAAATTAGATTGTCATATGCTACCCCCAGGCATTCTGGCTTAGTAAGAACAATTCATATTGTTAATTTGTACTATTAGTCTATATCTTCCTCCCTTCAGCTTCCTTTCCTCACCCTGAGACTTCTCTGTGTACAAATTCCATATCAATGACAGCTAAGATAGTCCTGTCATCCTACCAAGGACAGAAGCATAAACCTGGCCCTGAGTGATGTGGCTCAGTTGGTTGAGCATCAAGCCCATGAATCAAGAGGTTACTGGTTCAATTTCAGGCCAGGGCACATGCCTGGGTTGTGGGCTCGATCCCTAGTAGGGGGGATGCTGGGGGCAGCCAATCCATGTTCCTCCCCTCCCTTTCTCTCTCTCTAAAATCAATGAAAACACATTTTTAAAAAAGAAACATAAATTGTCTACCACCGGATCTTGTGTCTCTCTAGAGCCCAGAATTGAGTCAACTTGATAAGTCACTTGGCTGCTCAGCCTTGGTTCTCATAAGGGGGCATTGAAAACTCTCCAGATGTGAATAAACATTTTCTTAAATGTTTGATTTTACTTGTTAGTAAAGCTTAAGATTTTTCTGTTGAAAACCAGACTAAAACATAGCATAATACTTCTACTAATCAGGAAAGGGGGGAAAAATCAATACTCCCCTTGTGATAAGAAGTATGTTTTTAGATGTCCATATAACTCGGGGAGTCTGACAAAACAAAATGCCTACTATGATTTAAGTACCTAAAGTTAACCACGAGTCCTAATGAGTTATTCCTATAATAAGATAGCCTTTTAAACCTGAAGTTGTGTACTTAAAAATTGACTATGCATCAAAATAATCTGACATAATAAGTATTCAGCCCTAACCGGTTTGGCTCAGTGGATAGAACGTCAGCCTGCGGACTGAAAGGTCCCAGGTTCGATTCCGGTCAAGGGTATGTACCTTGGTTGTGGGCACATTCCCAGTGCGAGGTGTGCAGGAGGCAGCTGATCGATGTTTCTCTCTCATAGATGTTTCTAACTCTCTATTCCTCTTCCATCCTTTCTGCAAAAAATCAATAAAATATATTAAAAAAATAAGTATTCAACACAAACTTATTCACTGGCAATGTGTATCAGGTACAGAGCAGGTTCAATTCTTAAAAAATACTTCCCAATGGATCAGACCACATAGCCACCGGTATCATTTTATTTGGTTCCTATGTTATGTCAGATCATGCTAGATGCTTTAAAGGATATAAGAAAAATTAAGTTTTCTTACATCCCAGGGAAATCTAGATTCAAACCTTAGCTGTACTACTAACTAGCTGTGTTAGCCTTGATTTTCCTATTGGAGCTTGCTATAAAGTCTATATGGCTTTTTATTTTATTTTATTTTTACTATAAATATCTCTTGTGCTACTGATACAGCTTATACTGTAGCCTGGACCTGCTGGTCCTTTCATGCTTTGGACCCCACTCAAAACTGACAGTCTTCTGTTGTCACCAGGTAAATGGGCCAGAGCCAAGTATGAAGTATGCTATCTCCAGAACCCATAGGCTGCCTTCCCAGTAGTAGAAGTTGAAAGATACATTAATTTGTCCTTTACTTATTCATGGGATGGTCCATTATGCTCTCAACACCAAAGATTGACCAACTATAGGCCACAGACCAAATCCAGACTACTGTTTTTTTGTGAGCAAAGTTTCATTTTTACAGAGTCATGATGATTCAGTTATGAATTATCTATGGCTATTTTCATGCTACAATGGCAAAGTTGAGTAGTTGTGATAAAGACTGTCCTGCAAGGCTTAAAATATTTACTACCTGACCTTTTTCAGGAAAGGTTCGCCAACAGCTGCCCTAAACCTCTGAACACTTAATAACTTTTCAAATCAGCAGAAATTCTGAATCTTTATACAGTTTATGTACCATCATTCAGAGTCCCTGTACTTTACCGCATCTAAACCATACTTGTCAAAGTCTACTAATCTATTCTGATTAAATAAGATGATGGGCTAGCAAGGACATCCTCTGACTTTCAACTTCACCTTAAGTCAATAATTAATCACACTTAGCCTTTCACTGTCTTTCTCCGGTGCATCAATCAGACCTAGCAATGGCCATTCAATCCCATAACCCTTCACTGACTACTTCCTTATACCTCTCAATCACCTGGTGTATTGCACCAGGAGAGCATTCTCATTTATACAGGGTGCTTTCCCAGTTCTCCATCACTGCTGCTGCATGTCACGTCTGTCAGTCTTCCACCCACCACCAGGTAGGTGATGCACCTCACAATTCCATCGTAGTGTCTGCCCTCTTGTATTATACCTGGTACCAACTGTCTTGGTTTGGGTTCCTTAGAAAAGGAGAAAGTTTAAGATACAGGAGATCTTTTTAGGGGTGTGCACTAAAGATCAGCTCCCTGAGGTGAGACAGCAAGATTGGGCAAAAGAAGGAGTTTGAATTGTTATGCAGTCACAACAGAGTCCTTAGTGGATCCCCTGAGGAGCATTGAAATGAGCTGGATGGGCCTTTCAGAAATGTCCTAGATAGAGATGAGAAAACAATTAGTTGAACTGCCCCTTAACCAGATTTGCGCATGGTCTTCCTTGAGGGCTGGAGTGAGGAAGTTCTGTTTAGTCCAGAGTAATTATTGGAAAAGCTTATACTAGTAAACTGGTAACAGGAAACAGTTTCAGTAGCTGGTGGAATAAAAGCCTTGGTCCTGAAGGGAGGATCTGGATAGCATGATAAACTATCTACTACAAAGAGGTAACAGGAGAAAAATACTAACAGTGTGGTATAATTCCAGTTGTGAGATTGTTGGAATATTTTGTAATAATAAAATCTAACAGATCTTGTGTTTCTTAGAAACAAAGACTGTTTGCATGCAGAGTTACATATATGCTGCTGGTAGGACACTCTGGAAAAACAGTTTTGATAATTTCTTTTAAAAAATAAACTTACTTACATATAACCCAACAATTAAACTCTTGGTCATTTATCCCAAAGAAAGGAAAATTTATGTTCACATTAAAAAAAAATCCTGTGCAAAATAGGCATAAAATTTATATTCATGAAAGCTAAAAAAATAACACAACCCAGATATCCTATAATGGATGAATGTTTAAACACACTGTGCTACATCTATACTATGAAATACTACTGAGCAATAAAAAAGGAATGAATTATTGTTACACATAACAATATAGGTGGGTCTTTGTTCTAAATTTTAAAAAAGCCAATCCTTATACTGAAAAATAAGCTTATCAAAGAAAAACAAGTACCATTTAATTTCATTTCTATGTGAAATATAATGAACAAAATAAACTAACCAACGAAATGGAGACAGAGTCATGGGTACAGAGAACAGACTGACAGCTGTCAGAAGGGAGAGGTTTAGGGACTGAGTGAGAAAGGTGAAGGGATTAAGCAAAGAAAAGAAAAGCAGAATAGAAACATAAAGACTCATGGACACAGATGACAGTACGGTGACTTCCAGAGAAAAAGAGGGGCTGGGGGAAGTAAAAGAAGATAAAGGGAGGATAAACAGAAGGAGACTTGACTTTGGGTAATGACTACAAAATACAATATATAGATGATACATTATAGAATTGTATACCTGAAACCTGTATAATTTTATTAATCAATATCACTCACAATAAATTCAATGTAAAAAGCCAATGTAAAACATTATATAGCATTCTTGTAATGACAAAAGAGAACATATTAGCAGTGGCCACAGTTATAGCAGTTAGAGATGGGGAAGAGAGGAACTGGCTATAGCTATAAAAGAATAACATGAGAAATCCTTTTGATGAAATAATTATCTATGTTGACTATAGTTATATACATAAGCACACAAATGAATATATGTAAAGCTTGTGATATCATAATAAATTAAATTTTAGCAATGCTCATTTTCTGGATATGGTATTATACCAGATAATACAAGACACTACCAGTGAGTGAAGAGTGTACAAGATCTCTCTGTATTATTTCTTACAACTGCATGTGTATTTATGATTATCTCAACAACAGAAAGTTTACAAAACTTGTTATATTTTTTACATCCTAGGAAATACTAAAATGGAAGTTTCAACAAAATCATAGTTTAGAAGCATTTTCAGGTCTGCTTTTTAATTGTTGTTGGCAGTGGTGTTTGCTTGTACAAACTTGAGTGCCACTAGGTCAGGCTTTCATTCACATCTGGTCTAGGGTGGCATGTGGACAGAGTACTCACATATTGTCTTGCTAGAGGATGATATGCAGGGTTACATATGTACTGCTAAGTATTTCAGCTCAGTATAAGGAAGAACATTAGCGCCCAATAGCAGAATAAGCTGACTCACAATGTATTGGGTTTTCTCATCCCGACATGGATTCAAGAAGGAAATGGATGGTTATTGCAGAAGAGGAATGCTTTAATGGGAGTCACTTTACACATCATTTCTAATGTATTTAGCATAATTGAAGGAATAATTTTCAATAAAATTTATTTAATATTCATATTCTTAAAATATTCAGAAAATCATTTCTTCATGAATTAAAGTTGGGAGCTTACACCCAATGCCCAAGAAAATAGATAACACCCTTTGATTTGCTGCAACATTTTCTCTTTCCCAATAAAGTAAGACAATTTTTTTTACAACAGCTTTGTTTTTATGTATGCTAAATTAACTTTTTTTCTAAAATAATAATGGGAATAATAATTTATATTGTATCAATCCTTGGATTTAGAATATTCACTACATTTTTCCACTGGTTTTCCTTCAATATTTAATAGCAGCACCTCCACTTAATACATTAGAATATAATTTCATCATTGTGTTTCAAATGCACATTCCCCCCTATCTATCCCTTCTTTAAGAAGAAAGACTACTAGTACTTATTTTCTAATATTCTAGAGGAAGTGAATCTTTTGAAAGGGAGAATAAATTTAAATTACATTGATTAATTATATTTCTAATAATGATAAATTCTCAATGAAAATATAAAAGAAAATTTAACAGCATTAATTTTTATAACTGGAAAAAATGTCTCCAATTCACAGGAACATAAGGATTGGATAGTCAAGCACTGGAAAAAAGTCATGTGGTTTGATGAATCATGTTTCCAGTTGCATCATGCACATGGCAGAGTGATAATTGGATGGAAACAGCATGATAGCATGCATCTCACATGCATGAGTACAACCCTTCAAGCTGGTGAAGGCACTGTTACGGTTTGAGGCATGTTTTCCTGGCATGATTTGGGCCCTTTAATTCATGTGGAACAATGTCTGAATAGCACAACATACCTAAGTATCATTGCTGATCAAATGCATCCTATCATGTTGATGCCATAATGTGGAACAACAAAACAACTGGTCACCAGGAGATCCAGAGACCAGAACACCGCTGCCCCAGTGGGGGTATGCACCCCGTTCAAGGGTGTGGTCGACATGCAAACTGCCGGTGCCCCAAGCCCAGGCTGGCTTCGCCCCAAGCCCAGGCTTCCCTCTCCCCCCAGTGGGGACCCACACCACAGTCTGGCGCATGGCTGGCTTGCAAACCGACAGCACCCCAAGCCCAGGCTGGCCTCGCTCCCCAGCAGCATTGGACTCAGGGAATTAGCCATTGGTCAGTTTGCTGTCAGTGGCCTGATAGCCAGGAATCCCATTCCCTTACACCCAGGACCCAGACAAGTTGTTATTGTTTATTTATTATTAATTTATATATTGCTTTCATATATACTTTTCTAATTTTCTTTAATCTCTGACACTTCTATTATAGAGAAAGGGCAAATAGTGATATTAAAATATTTCTTCTAATTAATCCCCTTTCAATGTGCACAAATTCATGCACCAGGCCACTAGTGTGTGTGTGTGTGTGTGTGTGTGTGTGTGTGTGTGTGTGTGTGTGCGTGTGCGCGCAAGCGCGCACACGCGCGCTAGAGGCCCACTGCATGAAATTTGTGCACGGGGGGTGGGGGGGTGCGGGGCGTGTCCTTTGGTCTGACCTGGGAGCCCTCAGGAGGATGTCTGACTGATGGCTTAGGACTGTTCCCCTCAGGGAGAAGGCCTAAGCTATCAGTCAGATATCCTTAGCACTGCTACACTGCTACAGAGGTGGGAGAAGCTCCCACCACCAACGCTTCACTTGTCAGCTGTTACCCCAGCTTCTGGCTGGGAGGCACTCCCCCTGTGAAAGTGCACTGACCACCAGGGGGCAGTCTCTGCATTGAGCATCTGCTCCTTGGTCGCCAGTGCACATCATAGCGACCAGTCATTCTGCCATTCGGTTGATTTGCTTATTAGTGTTTTATTATATTAGAAAGGAATGGCAGGTATGTCTAAGACTAATCAGAACAAGTTTTGCCCCATGAACTGTTCAGATCAAAATGCATGCCAATTTACAAAATACATGTCTTTTTAAAAAGTCTATTTAGCAATTACTTAGGTAGGTTAATTGGTACACTGTTTGCTAAATACTCAGGGTAAGAAATAAAATGTCCCTAGTATAATTGAAGGCCACCCGCAACCCTCTTGTTCCACATAACTGTGTCATTCTCCTTCCTAATCAGAAAAATCATTATCATGAGTCTGGTATTTGTGATGTATATGCATTTCATATCATTTCTTCTCAATTACTTTTAGCACCTTTTAGGTGAATTTAAGAAAGGCACACAATGTGGTTACACAATGTATTTACTATTCATCAGCAAGAGATGCCTATTGAACTCTGAAGTAGAAAAATGCCTGGAACTCAAAAGTCTTAGTTCTGGTCTTGTCTCTGTCATGAATTAACATGTCACTCATTAGTAGACCTTACTCTCCAAATGTCTAAAATAAAGGACTTGCTTTTATTCTAACACAAAAATTAAAATATTTTCATGTGGCCGAATTATGAGGATAATTATGGGTCCTTTACAAAAGTCTATATGTTGTTACTATCTACTTCATGGTCAATATAAAAATTTGTCAGCATTTATGAAAAAAACATACTATAACTGAGGTGTTAAATATCTGAAATATTATAAAGAAATGCTACAGAAGTAACAATAAATAAATTTTAAAAAACAAATAAAAACAGTGATTGTAAAAAAAATTAGTCATTCCCAGCTTCTCACCAAAACACAATATTTTTTGGTTATTTTTAAAATTTGAGTTCTGTGCTACTAGTAGCCTACTTTCCTAGTTCATTAATTCTTATAAAGCCATCAATAAAATTTTGATCTGTGTAAGTTACTCAATATTGTTCCACTAATTAACTCTAATTTTAATGAAGATGAAAAAAATGTCATTATAATATTTCTATGCATTCTTATTCTGAGTAGATATTCTCTGTGTGTGTTGTTGTTGTTTGTTTTATTTTTGGATAGGTACTTTTCAAATATTAAAACTACTTCTGGTGTAAGAAAGTTTATATAATATGGGCTGGAAACCAGTGAATTGAATAATCCTATTCATATTCATTGTAGAAGAAGCAAATAGATCTAGAAAGGAGATAAATGACTTGCCTGTAGTCACTGATTCACAGGTTTAGCTAGTGCTGGAACTCAGGCCTCCTTGCTGCTCTCAATAATCCCATTCAGCTTTAAAATTCAATGTATGCATTCTTAGTGCTTTCTCTACTCAAAACTTTCGCCCACATTGCAATCTCTAGATGAGGACAATTTTTAATAACTTTTAAATAATTATTTTAAAATTTCTCTAAATGACTATACAAGTGTATGTTTAATTACATACAATCTTATAATTGTTTCTAGGAATTTAATTTGATTATTTTCTGATTTGATTTCTGCAGCATTACATTTTACCAAGAGGTTTGAAACTTTACTGGTAGAGAATGTTTATCCCTGAGTGTTCTGTCATCGAAAAGTGCATATACTGTACTCAGAAACCATTTCACCCAGGAATCTGAAGTATGCAGAACACACACGCTCCAGTTGAAATGTTTTTGTGCTCTGCAATTAAATTAAAAAGTAATAATGAAGGCTCCAGAGGAATTTAATCAGTAGCTAATGCTAAAATGAAAGTTACATCAATTGTAGAAAGTGTGAAAGAATCCTTTAACAAGCCTGAGTGATCAAAATGGATGATTGGAAATACTTTTCATGCTCTGAGCACAAGCAGCTGTCTATAGTAGAGAGCCATCCTGTGTGTGTGTGTGTGTGTGATCTAAGCAACATCTAGATCACAATCTTTGAGTATCTAGAGTAAATTGGGTTGAAAATATGTTTTGGATTTAGAGGATAACTTGGATTTCAGAAAAATGTATTTATACATGTCCTACAGTCTTTTTCCACTAATAAGTCATCTAAGTGCCAATGCAGGCTTCATTTCCACCTTTTTAGAGAAAAATTAGTATGTCAGGCTACTATCTAAACAGACTTGCATTAAATTTACATTTGAAGATTGACTATGAATAGCAGTAGTCTATATGACTAAGAGCCTTTACTACTCTAAACAGATGCATTTGTAGATGTTGATTTCTATATTGAATGATTCAGAAGCAAAAATATTTTAGAGTAGAGAAATCATTATTAAACTATAGGTACCATTCGCACTTGCATCAGAAACACATAGGATGCTTATTAAAAATTGAGTTTTAGAAATCTTAAGATCTAAGGAATCAGGATAGCAGGGTAGGTGAGCTTAAGATGGAAAAAATAACAGAGAACTACATTTCAGGTAAGTTCCTAGATGGTTTCTTTGCTTCACTTGTTCCATCTAGTAGACTAACCTGGATCTCCTCCCTGTCTCCATCCAAGCCCCTGGAATTCATACCACCATAAAAACAAAATAATTCTAGAATTGAAATAGGCATATATTGTCAGTGCTCCATTAAAATAGAATGTAACTTGTGAACTTAGTGACTTAGCAGATCTCTACTAGTAAGAATCCAGAAAGTACTTACATAGTTAGAATCATTGGGGTAATTATAAGAAAGATTTGGTAACGTTATTTGTTCGAGTTCAGAAATTATTTTGTCTTAGAGAACAGAGCATAATTATTAAATCAAAAACATATAAACTTCTGCCAGAAGCAATACTTTAATTGACTCGGCAACATGTTGCCTTGCATTTTTACTGATTATTTCTAAGGGAAGTTGATGTGTGTGTTGTTTTATTGTTTTTTGGGGTCGGGTGAGTGGTTAATAAAACATCTTCCAGATCTTGGTTTGGAGGTGGGACCATCTGTCCAAATTAATATACATAGGCCCAGAACCTGACATAAATTAGACTGAGATGAAGAAGAAAGTTTAATGGAAATTGAAGGTACATCCCATAGCACCTACACTGGGCTTTTTCATATAACACCTATTCTCAGCTGCATCATTATGATGACTTTGTCAAGAGTGAATTTGACACAATGGTGTTCTTTCCTGGAGAGGGGAAAGGCAAGTTGAGACAGTGCTGTGTATTTTTACCCTATTAACGGGAGACTGAACAATCAGTTTGTGTGTGTGTGTGTGTGTGTGTATTATTGATTTTTTACAGAGAGGAAGGGAGAGGGATAGAGAGCTAGAAACATCGATGAGAGAGAAACATCGATCAGCTGCCTCCTGCACACCACCTGCACACCTCCTACTGGGGATATGCCTGCAACCAAGGTACATGCCCTCGACTGGAATCAAACCTGGGACCCTTGAGTCCGTAGGCCGATGCTCTATCCACTGAGCCAAACCAGTCAGGGCCAGTTTGTGTTTTTTAAATCACTAAAACACATAAAAATTCATTACAATTAAATCTGTTTAATTCTGAATGCAAATAAAATATTCAGATGAGTAAATTTATATTAACTTGTTTTGATTTGATGTTAGCTGGGGGAGAACATTCACCTCAATGTTTAAAATAAAGCATTGGTTTATCATAATTGTATCTGTATATTTGGGAGAGATTACATGTGTTAGTGTGTCTCCAGCAGTTAGAACCTAAATTTCGAACTAAATTTCCTTTTTTTTCAGCCAATACTACTTTGCTGCTGCAAAAGCTCTTACAGGTGAATTTTGCCTTACCTCATAGCAATATTCCAATAAATGTGTCCAAAAGGAATAAAAAATATTAACACTAAAATCCAACATTCACTGAAAGTATATATTTGCTAGAAACGTTGGTAATTCTCTACAATAGATTCAGGATTCACTAAAGCCTGCTCCATTGAACCACTATATTCAGTCTTATTCCCA
>PVJC01051036.1:0-11609 GCA_004026665.1 Murina feae | reverse complement strand
TCAAAAAAGAGAACAACATGCAGGGGAGGGCAAGAGTCTGAGAGATCAACATAGAGGGGGTGCCTGCTCCAAGCCTCCACGGTGTGCCTGGGGGCAGGCCCCCAGCAGGTAGACACACACAGGAGGACTGCTCCGAGCCTCAGATGCGGCTGGGGGCAGGTCCCCAGTGATGACACACACACACACACACACACACACAGAAGGCGCCTGGCAGACTGGAGCCATCATAGGACATCCACTGAGGGGTCCCAGACTGTGAGAGGGCACAGGCCGGGCTGAGGGACTCCCTCCACCCCGAGTGCACAAATTTTTGTGCACCGGGCCCCTAGTTTCAAATAATATAGTTCAAACTGTCCACACATACCAAATAACATTCATATCAGCAGCCTAAACTACAGAGCACAGTTCAATGTCACTTCCTCCAAGAAGCCTACCCTAACCACCCTGGCAAAAGTAACCCCTGCCCAGGCACTTCTTTATTCCATTCCATTGTTCATTTGTACTTTTCTATAGCACTACCACTCTCTGGACTTCTCTTATTTGTTTGTATGTTTATTATCTATCTAAACATTATTCAACCTACTTGTAAGATATAATACATTAAAAAATTAAGCTAATGATTCACAACCAGGCTTACTTTTATAGAGTAGAGGAAACTAGAGAATAGAATAGAATAGAATAGAATAGAATAGAATAGAATAGAATAGAATAGAAAATATGAGAACACATCACAGGAGTTTAGGTAAGAATTATGAATGAAAATACTGCATCCAATTGCTGCACATGGAATTAAGAGAGCGACTTGAAGGCTATGATGAATATCAGTTGACTAATGCAAGGCATTCTATCTACTGCTAACAAGCATCTCATTTGATTTTCTGATATGTGATGTGCATATGACCATCACCATTACAGGATAATTAACAGTCTATCTTTTATATTAACACTAGAGGCCCAGCGTGTGAAATCACACGAGATCCAGACCTGGTGTGCAGCTGGACCCAATGTCAAGTCCTGCCAGCACCGCAGGACCCACCAATGCACCTCCTAATGACCGGTCTTTGGTCGTTACGGCGTTATGACCACTGGGTTTTTATTATAGAGATTATTCAGTCTTTATTGTAAAGCCTTTTTCTAAAAGGACCTTATCAAGTTGGATATGCTTAGGTTTGCATAGAATATACATCTAATTTCACTAGCATGAATTTTTCTTTCATGAGATTTCACCTTACTATTAGGCAAGAATGATGAAGTAAAAGTTAGAGAAATGCCCAAGTTCAAGCTCCATATATGTAAAAATAGAGACAATGTGGAGAAAAACAGTGACACTAAGAATAAGCTTCAACTTCATTTAGGAAGAGGCACATTCTAAAAACAAAAGAGAATGCAGGAATTCATAAGGCATATTATTTAAAATATATTTTATGGGTGTAAAATCCAACCAAAATGACAAACTCCAATATATTGTTTGTAATGGCACCTTCAAAACTAATAGGACACTTAAACCTCAGCATGCTGGACTTGTCAACAAACATTTCTCAATGGAAACAAAAGGCCGAAAATCATTGGCACAATTTCTCAGTTGCTCTACAAAACTTTAATGAGATTTAGTTGCATGTGGTCCCGCAAAAGAGAAAGCAGCTCACATGGATCTTGAAAAATTACTTTTCTAATATGAAAAGATATGCATATGATGTTAAGGCTAAAACAGCTGATACATTCAAATTTACAACTAGTCCTAGTCAGATCTGCACAGCTGCAGAACCTGCCAAAGGCACGCTTCTCACGTGGTTAAAATCCGGTAGAAAGCTTGAGATCCATCCCCCACAAAGCATAGTTGCTGTAAGTTATTCAACAATCCTAGTTGATCCAAGATGACAAAGGGTATGTCTTTACCTTGGCACACACTTGATCAGATATATTTACAAAACTAGAAGAAAATGCCTCATTGGTGAATACATATTAAACTGAAAAAAATAAAAAAGGAACGCTAAGTACTGGAGCCAGCAGATATGGCTAGAAAACATAGCAATGCTATTAAAATATTGTTGAAAGTGACTGACAACACTTGGGCTTAGAAATCAGCAGCCATAAGAATTCCACGTAGCATCTCTAGCAATAACCCTGCTGTATCTCATGGCAATGTTTAAGAAGAACATGGCAAAGGTTGTTAGATTTATTGAAGAGCTCGTTGAATAGCCAAAAGAGTGATGTGTTTTGTTCAGATTGGAACTAACTAGTCCCTCCTGCTGAACACATTGAAGATCATGGATTGTCCCAAGGACACCTAACGGAAAGTATTGAGCAAAGTGCATAAACTCAGACACGACTATCACATTTTTCTAGCAACCTCTTTTTAGCAAGCAAGCTCATTTTCATACACACACACACACATGCACACACACACTTTTTTTATTGATTTCAGAGAGGAAGTGACAGGGAGAGAGAGATAGAAACATCAATGATGAGAGAGAATCATTGATTGGCTGCCTCCTGCATGCCCCACATTGTGATGGAGCCTGCAACCCAGGTATGTGCCCTGACTGGGAATTGAACTGTGACCTCCTGGTTCATAGGTTGACGCTCAACCACTGAACCATGCCAGCCGGGCTATACTCACTACTCTTTCTTCTACTATTCTGTCATATGCTATGCATATTGTTGTCAGACAAAAAATAGACGAAGCTGAGAATAAAAGTCTGTAGAATGTCTGGATTTATTTTAAACTCACAGTAGAGACAACATCTTGAAAGGCGAGACTTCCTTTTATTCTGAAAGCTGTCCATTTTGAGAAAGAACAAGACAAGTGTGGAACTGTTTTCTGATTTTTGGTATGGAGCCCAGACCCACCCAACCCCCATGAACCAAGGCCCAGGGGAAATGGATCATAGAAACCTACTATGAGGGCTGTGCTTTTCAAACTGTGGATTGAAACCTACTTACTCTTGGGTCATAAAATTGATTTGGGGGAGGGTTAAAACCAGCATTAAAAGAAAGGGAATAGAAAATACCAGAGTGTTTTGCAAGGAGTGATGATAAATGTTGTTTCATTTGCATTGATCATATCTATTCAGCCATGAGGTAAAATATGTTTCCTATTGTAGTCACAGTCAATGAAATTTGGACATCACCAGGGACACCATAGTGCATCTCTCCTCTCAGAATGTCCCAGGGAGAAGGACAGCTCCTGGGAAAATGTCACATCCAATGGTGTTGGAAGAACAGAGCAGCCATGGTCTAGAGTGGCCACACAGAGCTATCCAGGGCACAGTTCAGAGACAGGGGCAAAGGTAATTTCTAACATGGTACACACTGGATACATTTTTATCCAGGTGGAAACTGACAAAATTGTCAAAAGAAAGATGATGTCACACAATGTACCACTCATTATGATACCTGCAAGATGGAATATAAAGATGTGTGTGCAGCCCTGACTGGTTTGGCTCAGTGATAGAGCGTCGGCCTGCGGACTGAAGGGTCCCAGGTTTGATTCCGGTCGAGGGCATGTGCCTTGGTTGCAGGCACATCCCCAGTAGGGGGTGTGCAGGAGGCAGCTGATCGATGTTTCTCTCTCATCGATATTTCTAACTCTCTATCCCTCTCCCTTCCCCTCTGTAAAAAATCAATAAAATATATTTTTAAAAATATGTGTGTGCCTGACCAATGCCCATCGTTTACTTCTGTCTCCCAGCACCAACTCCTTCCTGGAGCCCAGAACTCAGGAATCTAGAAAGATCGGGGCCATGGGAAGGTTCCAGAGTGCCTTCTTGGAGGAGCCTCATTCAGTGCTGTGGCCCAAACTCCTCCTCCTCAAACTCCATTGCTCAGCGGTGGCTGAGTTCTGCTTGGACCCCTGTTCTCTGCTCACCACACAGCTGATCCTGCTCTGGGTCTTCCACAATTACTCCAGTTTTCAGTCCTAAGGGACTGTTCTCTAAAGGAACTCTCAAAGGGAGCGTTCAGAAGTGAGGCAAATGATCTTTACTAAACAAGATTCTCAAAGTCTGACTTTTCCTAGGAAACAAGGACAGTCTGTCTCCTCCTGGCATGCATTCCACTCTGCCCGCCCTTCCCGTCCTGGTCAAAGGCATCTCTGAGAAGGAGGCCATGACATCACTTCCTTCGCCCGGGTAGACTTTGGCCACCTTCTCCCTGGGGAAGTGTGGTAGTGACCAGCGGCGGGCATTCCTTTCTCCTCTGGCTTCCCTTTTCAAGGCGGGTCTCCCACGTCCTGAGGGAGTGGGCGATCTTCTCAGGCTCTCCTGTCTGCAAGTTGCTTCCCTCTGCTCCTTCAGAAGCCACGAGGAACTGCAGGGATGAGGATCTCCACGGGATGGCAGCACAAGACCTTGTTTGATTCTGTAGGGGAGGAGCTGGGGACAAAAAAGAGATCAGACCTTCCCCCCCTTCCTCAGCTGCTGTAGGGTGTGTGTGTGTGTGTGTGTGTGTGTGTGTGTGTGTGTGTGTTGGAGGGGTGGAGACGGGGGAGGGAGAGGGGGTGCAAGCGCTTGTGTACACTCACTGGGGAAAATGGGTTTAAGAACAAACAACATCAAATACTTAAATTTACAAAACCGGTAACCAGAGAATTATTTTTCTTAATGCCTATTAATGGAGGAGCTCAGAGCTAATAGGAGCAGAATCCCCTTAATACCTTTAATCATTTTTAGATCATCAGCTCTTTAGCAATATGTTTGCCTACTAACATTTCTGCCTACTGGAAATGAACCAGAAATGAGGATGTTGCATGAGAACTGCATTCCTCTAAGAACTGGATTCATACTTTCATTCTCGGTCATGGTCAGAAATTTAACGAGTGCCCAGCATGTGTCCTCCCCGGAACTAGGTGCTGAGGACAGAGCTATGAACAAGGCCAACAAGACCCCGTACTCTCCCAGAGCTTACATGTTCAAAAAACGCATCCACATGGAAAACGTTATGGACAATTTCTCCAGCTCCTGCGTTCTATGATTCCATGACTAACACGGCCTTCCTTCGCCCAGCTCACATGTGGAGGTGTGGGGTAATAAGGTAATCCACCAAAATTAGATGCACACATGTTTTCTGGTGTAGAGCTGGGATACACTTTCCAGTACTTGGTCATTATAGCATCAGGAGTCCCATGAAGAAACGATGCAGTGGAATTTCCAAGCCTCTCTTCCATATCCATCATCCCCCTGTTCAAGTGATTTACCAGGGCCGGGACATACCATCGGAGAAGTGGACCACTCCTGGGACAGAAAGAGCAGTGAGCATGTGAAGGTCAAGATTAAAGTGCTCATTTGGAAAATAAGGCAGAAAAGTGTTCTAAAAGTCAGGATCCCAAGAGGATTGTGGGAAAACGCGACATTATAAAGGTGTGGCATTGTTAAGCACTGCCAAACGTATTTCTCCAGCCAAGTCAAACGTGCCACAATGGAAGCCAGCTTCCAGACTCCCCACATGAGAAAGAAGAGACTCTAGGCTCAGTGTGGGCATCAGGACTGGGTCTGGGAGTTGTCTGGTTTCATCTGCTCGGGGCGGGGTATGCTTTGCAGGCGTGTGTCCATGCATATGGGCACATGTGAGAGCCAGTTAGAGGACAGGCTACTCATACTGAATCAGATCAGCAGTGCGGAAAACGGCTGATTTAATCCATCCTCTCCTTTTAGAGATTCAGGAATCAGGCCTACAAAAGAGAGGATCTTGCCAAGGTTACAGAATAACTATTATTGACAGAATTAAGACTGTAATTCAATAGCTGGACTCTTAGCTTACAACTCCAGTCTATTATACCTGCTCTACAAGTGTTATAAAGCTGTTGGTTGCTTTCCTTACTTGGACTTACTTGACTTTCCTTTACATGTTAAATTGTTTCAAAGGTGGTCTCCAGATCTATCTGGAACCTGTGAATGGGACCTGATTAGCAAAAGGGTCTTCGCAGATGTCATTAAGTTAAGGGCCTTGAGACTATCCTTAATTAGGGGGCTCCTTGAATCCAGTGACAAATGTCTTAATAGACATCTTAGGGAACAAGACACACACAGAGAAGAAGGTACTATGCAAACGGAGGCAGAGATTGAAGTGATGCACCTACAAGCGAAGGGATGCCCAGGATTGCCTGTGGCCACAGAAGCCTAGAGAGAACATGGAATGGATTTTTCTTCAGATCTTCCTGAAAGAATCACCTTTGCTAAGGCCTTGATTTTGGACTTCAGACCTGTGAGAGACTAAATTTCCATTATTGTAAGCCACCAAGTTTAGGATAATTTGTTACAGCAGCGGTAGGAAACAAATACACGTGCATTTCCCAGTTCCCTTCACTACCTTTGTCCCATCCCTTTCTCACTTTGGAAAGGAGTCCCTTTAGCACAATGACATGATAATACTATTGGCAGAAGAAAGATTGCTGAAGTATCTGGAAATGTTGGACTAAGGAACTGGAACCAGTCTTTACAAGCCCTCAAAAAGGATGCCCCAAAGCTGTCTCCAGTATGACCCAAAGAGAGCCAACGGGAAAAGAAAATAGGTTTCCTCCATCCTAGGTGTAGACATGACTAGTTTTTATCAGAATGTGTTCTCTCAGCTGATGCCCTGTGGTGGAGCTTGGCTTATGGACCAGTGCTATGGAGCAGTGTCTGTGTCCCTCCAAAGCTCATATATTGAAACTCTACCCTCCAACATGATGGTATTAGGAATTGAGGCCTTAGGGGAGCTAATTAGGTTTAAATGAGGTCATGACAGTAGAATCCCATGATGGATTAGAGTCCTTGTAAGAAGAGGAAGGACTAGAATGTACACACTCTCTGTCATTAAGGACCCAGCAAGAAAGCAGTTGTATGTGAGCCAGAAACAGGGTTCCCACCAGAACTTGGCCATCCTGGCACTTTGACTTCACATCTCAGCCTCTAGAACTTTGAGAAATGAGTATCTGTTGTTTAATCCCTTTAGTATTTTTATTTTATTTTATTGATTTTTTACAGAGAGGAAGGGAGAAGGATAGCGTTAGAAACATCAATGAGAGAGAAACATCGATCAGCTGCCTCCTGCACATCCCACACTGGGGATGTGGCTGCAACCAACTTAGATGCCCTTGACCAGAATCGAACCTGGGACCCTTCAGTCCACAGGCCAACGCTCTAGCCACTGAGCCAAACTGGTTAGGGCCCCTTAGTATTTTGTTATAGCAGCCCAAGCTAACTAAGACAAATGAGAGATACACTAGTAGTTTCCTTGGCACTTCTCTACAGATTCACATTAGGGCCAGAAACTTAAAAGCCAGTCTCAGTAGTTAGCGCCTAGAGAAACAATAGAGCAACCTGTCCAGTCTGGTGAGCAGAATGAGGAAAGAAAGAAACTTTGGCCCTTGGAGAAAATGCTTCAAGTCAACTATGAGCATGAAAAAAAGTAGAGAGAGACAACAGCCAGTGGTGGTGACTCTGAGGGCTCAGGAAGGAAGGACGAGAGCTGCCCTCACTTTCAGCAGAGACACGGACAGATGTATAGTCAGGCACTTGACATCTATCCCTGCCCTGTCCCTGATTTTTTCTCTTTAGAAAGTCCTTTCATCCCAAGGACACCTTGTCCTGAGCTCTGGGATTGGCCTGTGCACACGGATTGGGAGCAGGATCTCCTTATGGGGAAACATGTGGGCTAAGTGGTTTCTGTTACTATCCGGGCTATGAACAATCCCCTGGAAATCCCAGGGGCCACCCACCAGGAAAAATAGGGCAGGGACCTGTCACTGGGGAGCACAGGAATGGTTCCACAACCAGTGGTATTGATAGCCCAGGTTTATTGCTTCTTACTCCCTTAAACAATCCTATTCCAGACCTCGGGAGCAGGGCTGAGTAGGAGACCCTCGTCGACTGACATCTAAGCGTAAATGGCCTGGGTACCCAGGGCGTGAAGACCAGGACTAGGCTAGACCCAGCAAGGAGGCCGTGGCCAGGGTATCTGTCTAATACCTCAGTTCAGCCTTATGGCCCATACTCTCAGAGAGATGGGAAACGATGCCATTGGTCGAGTACAAGTTATCACAAAGAGTCTTTAAGATTTGGATTGAATCACATAAACGTCAAGAAAAAATACAGATGTGCCCCCACTTTGAGAAACCCCCACATGGGAACTTCTACGCAACAGATGTACTAGGTAAATAGTGATTTTTCACGTTATCACCTAGGTCTTCTTTTGGGGAGGGGGAGGGGGACGGTGGTGACTTCTTATGGAGGTGGAGACAGTCACACCTTAAGTGAATTTAAAATAGAAATGCAATTACATATTACAAGGCAGATCTGTTGCACAGGACAATGCCTTCAGACTTATTTTTCCTTTTCATGTGGTTGTTGGCATATATCTGGATGGGAAAAAGGACCATCCTTTGGGAGGCTTTCTCTTTGTGTTGCTCAATGTTGCAGAAATAAACACACAACTTTAATTTGTTCCCTAAAGAGGAGATAATAAAAAACAACCACTCAAAACTAGTTAGCGTTGCTGGAGGAGCCAGGAAATAGCTCTTGTGGTTTGTTAGTTTGTTTGTTTTTCTGCGTAGTTTTCCAGGAAATATAATCAAGACAGTAGCTGCCCTTTGGGTAGCACATTCATTCGAAGGGCCAAAGGGATTTATGCACTTCCTGAAATTGTCTTCTATCCTGAGCACATCTTTCCATCTGAGCTTACGGTACCCCCAGGGCTGGGCTCAGAGCCATGGCTTGAACAAGTCCATGGTGTCATTCTAAAGAAAACAGGACAGCTGATATCAAAGTTGGTGAGAATTTCACCTTGAGCCCAAACAGGTTCATACATGTCTGAGAATGTACCTAAACTGCTGGGTAGATAAGATGAGTCCATTTGCAAGTTTGTTGCATGGGGGAGAAGAGAGGAAATGTAGGAAGCACTGGTGAGAGTGAAAATGAAAGGACAGCATGAGAGTTGTTTCCTACCTGGTACCTTAGTTTGGCACCTGAGTCCTATGTGAGCCAAAACTGTGCATCGGTCTTCATGAAGGACTCTGTGAGGCCTGAGGCAAGAGTAGCATTCTTACACTCTCAAGGGACCAGCACGACACAAGCAGTTGGAGAAGATGGACCAGAACATAGCACCATTCTGGCCCTAATGGATCAACAGTTTGGGTCCTTAGAATTAGTTGCCTTGGCTTGGATGTTGGAATTTTGACCGTTGTGGCTAGAAGCTGGGACCCGGGAGAGGTACCCTCAGAGGCTGTGTGGACAGAGAACATGGGATGGGGTTGAGGACTGAGACAAGGGAATGAACGCATCAGAGGGAATGTGTAGACTATAATAACATGATCATGGGTCATCGGAAGATGTGAGACATCTCTATGGAGTCTGGGTAGGATCTCGTTGAAATAGGTTGAAGGTTCTCATTGAGCACATGGCAAGAAGAGTCAGTAAAACTCAGATGATTACTGTCGAGGTGACCCCCTCTGTATCTAAGGAAATCAAGGTTGAAATAAATTACACCTTGCCTGTCAGGCTATGGCTTTCATGTGCTCCCTCGTAGCCTAAGTGTTCTGAGGTGACCCTTGGGAGAGACCTTGAGGTTGGGGGAGTAGGTCATGTGGGTTCTAGGCCTTTCGCCAGCAACTCAGTCACAACAGTCACTGTTTCACGTACTTCCCCTATGGTGAGAAAGGTCTTGTAGCAAAAAGGTCCGTACCATTAAGAGAAAGGTCTTGAACAACTCAGTGTTAGGATTCTCTTGACTAAGCCCGGTGATTTGTACACGGTAGCTTTTCAATGAAATCTGTATTTGTATGCACAGTCTAGCCAAAATAGGATTTGAAGTGATAACAGCTTTTTATTAATGAATGAGACCAGAACCAGTGATTTATTCCTAAAATATATTGAAGAGAACAAAGCAATTTAAATATTAAGCGTTGGGAATACTATGTTATTTATTTTGCACAGACCAGAAATGAACAAATACAAATCTTAATGTGAGACATTTATATTGATTCTTCTCATTGGAAATAAGCAAGATAGTGAAAAACCACGAATGCACGTGTTACTAACTATATTTCAAAGTTATTGCTGGTTGTGTGAGTCTGTTGAACTAATTTTCCATAACAAGAAAGAATAATGGCCAACTCATAAATTGTGTTCCTGCATCCATTTTGATTAACAGAGATTATTACTAATTTTTAAATGGTTTGAAAAGATTAAAACTCCATTAATAAATGAAAATTGTCCAAAATGTTAACAGTTTGCCGCTGGCCTAACACTTCATAACAAATAGATTGAATAAGTATTTTCCTTCGCGCTGGCTGGTTTGGCTCGGTGGATAGAGTGTCAGCTTGCAGACATACGGGTCCTGGGTTTGATTCCAGTCAAGGGCACATGCCCTGGTTGCAGGCTCTGTCCCCAGTAGGGGTCGTGCAGGAGGCAGCCAATCCATAATTCTCTCTCTTCATTAATGTTTCTATCTCTCTCTCCCTCTCTCTTCCCCTCTGAAATCAATAAAATAGCTTTTTTAAAAAATAAGTATTTTCCTTCAGGCAGAATGTCTCAATGAAAATAGTTTTGAAATAGCAGTAAATTTTGAGGCCTAATGAAAGACTTGGCTAATTGTTTCTCTGTAGGGTAAATTGATAAACCACTTGCAAGACCCTACCCATTTGGGTAACTACGTCTGGCCAGGTGAGCCTGCTCCAGGGCAGAGCATTCTTTTGAGGGCCAGTCCAAGCTGGCCAGATCAACACATTTGAAAAAGGCTGTCATAAATCTATCAAGTCACCTCTGACTTGAACTAAGCCACTGAGCAAATATAACCACAGGATCTTCTAGAGTGTTCTTGAGAGCTTTACTGGGAAGACTTTGAAAGGTATGTAACATTCTTTGAAAGTCTCCTCACCTGATAAGATTTCTCCACAGGTCATGACTATAGGGAACTATTCTGAAAGGGTGGGTGGGTTAGCATTACCGAGATTTCCAGATTAGAGGCAATTGCACCACAATCTGGGGGGACAGGGTAACTTGAATCAGAATACGTGGACCAGACGCAGCCTTCCCTGTGCAGCAACAGGCCAGTCTAAGAGACGTGGCACAACCACCGTCTGTTGCCAAGCGGGCGAAGTGATACAGCAGGGTCTGATCGGAAGAGGCCAAATGGGAATCCAGTTTCATGAGTTCTTGGCAACAGTGTTGCTCACTGTTAGGGGGAGACTGAAATGCTAATGGGAACCAGCCAGCCCCATGTGAGGCGTGAGACTGGGATTAGACCCAAGTCCTGGGAAACTGAACTGGCAGCAAGCAGCTAGGCGGCTGGAGCACAGGCTCGGCCTACCTCAATGCCAAAGACCAGGGCAGAAGGGACCAGGCCGACAGCCTGGCTACTCACATGCTTCCAGGCTTTTTTTTCTTCTATTTTTCAGCCACAGTCAAGGCTGTGCTCATAGCCACAGGCAAAAGACAAAGGGTCTTCCCATCCCTGCCTTGATGGAGAGGAATGCAGCTATAGACTGTCCTCTAGGGGCTGTAACAGGACAGGGTGGGATGGGACTGGGGGTCAGTGCAAAACGTAGGGTGATGCTGAGCCTAGCACGTCCTGATTTCAGAGTGGCCTAACTTAGGCAGGGCAATTCCCAAATCACATGTGCTTCTTGGTAGACG